>JAJAGP010005555.1:0-31868 GCA_025084515.1 Ancistrus triradiatus
AATTTACATTATTCCTTATGGGAAAAATTGGCTCGGTACTCATCGTTTTCAGTTCTCAACAAACCTTCTGGAATGAATTAACCACTAGAACCGAGGTACCACTGTATTAAAAGAAGAATCTTGTATTTTACTGAATGATAATGCTTGGAGGGGTTTAGGTCAGCTGTATTTGGAGGAAAGTCCATGGCAAACAGCACTCCTGGATCTTCTCATGTCTTCAAGTAGTTGTTGCAAAGCTTTGAGGTTTGTTTTGGGTCATTATCCTTCTGGAGTAGAATTCCTTATCCACAAAGATCTCACTAGTGGTCTGAAATTTGTCTCCTCGCTGCATATTTAAGTATATCAAACTGCTTCAGCCTGAATTTTAGTTTCTCATTAATCTTCTTTTGATGTTTTACTTTATTGCCCACTTTCAAGATCTCAGTTTTAGATCTTAGACATCTAATGCCCTCAACCTACATAAAGGTAAAAAGCTCTATAGTGGGACAGTCTTGGTCTCACACAGACCCAGCTCACACCCGGCAAAGTGCTGATAGACTCTCCAAAGTCAGAACAGAGGCATGTACCTGACCTTATGGTGCAGGAGAATCACAACAGTCGTTACATGATTGTTTTTGTTCATTACTAGTGATTAATCAGGGCAATGGCAAAACACCTCACCATTCCATAACACAGCTAATACCTCACTTCACCAGAGCTGGGTTATGAGCCAGCTGTCTACTGTTGAGCCACCATAGTTTGTATCCCAGGAAGAGTCATGTGCCTGTAATGGCTAATATGTTTTCTTGGCACCACACGTCTGTAAAGTGTTTCTCACGCCAGGTATATTAACAGTTTCCAAACTATATCTGGCAACCCATATTAGCGTTTACATTTCTATTTTTTATCCGTCTGAGAGACTGATACTGATCTGCAACTGATTAACTAGAACATAATCTCCCATGGCTCTACGCCCATACCTGTTCATTCTGATATTACAAACTGGCAATCACACATGCTCTACAGAGAAACAGACAAAGAGATGTTCTCTGGTGTTAAATTTGAAGATGCAGACAAGGTTGATATTTTACAAGCATTGACCGGGTAGGGAAATTCTTTTCTCCCTATTGGGCAATTGTTCTCTGAATTACATGAAAGAAAGCAGCTATGCAGTATTGGAAGCTACTAAAGAGATGTCCTGGCTAAATATAAGAAAAATAATATTTAGTTTTCTCTTCTGCTATGGCAGTTAGAAAGACTGAAAAAACTATAGCAAAGGTTAGGCTCAAAAACATTTTATGAGGATATGGCTTGATTTTGAGGAAGAGAGATGCACAGCACAACATGTAGCCAATGTTAGCATTCAGCATGAAATGGTAAATAAATTCATAAGCCTCAGTGATTACAGGTCACTTGATTTGGTGTGAAATTACATTTGCAGTCAACAGTGAGATGAAATGCAGAGAACTTGATACTGTATATACCAAAACCAGTGCCTTCTCGCTGCGCCACACTCTAGTGTAAACTGCAAGAGGGCTTTTTCAACTATGAACAGGATAAGTGAATTTTATCTTTCTTTCAGCACTTAAATATGGTTTGCATCTATTTTTTGTATAGTTCATTTGAACCTAAGTGTCTGTTTTTCAGATCAAAACTGACATGAGAAACAGGGGAGAAAGGGGAGCACTTGGCTGCCTTTTGGTCAATGTCAATACATGGACCAGCTCCAGAGGCATTCCCATATGCACAAGGTGTTGGAGCTCATCATGGAAACCTCTAGAACCTCTTAAATTTTCACTAGTCATACTTTTTCCATGTGGGTAGATGAAAGAGAGGGTTGGGGGGGGGGGAGGCGGGGGGGGGGGACCTGTGAAATGAAGAGTGTGAAATTAATAGCAATATTAAAAAATAAAATTATTGTGTTATGGATCACACATATTGCTTGACTGTCACATGTAATAGATCATTTTTGCGCTTTCTGCCAACCATCACCAGAAATATGTTTCAGACCTGTGGGAAACACTGATGTATTTTTTCTGCATCAAAGGAGTTTTAAAACCATTAATAAGTTGATTTACATTTATTTACATATACAGCTGTACCATGGTTCTCAGTGTTAATTAATTCTAGAAGGCTTCTAGAGGAAATTTTTCCCATAAGGAATAATGTAAGGAAGAAGAATGCTGAGTTGCATCCCAAGAACACCATACCTACTGTGAAGCATGGGGGTGGAAACATCATGCTGTGGGGCTGTTTCTCTGCAAAGGGGACAGGACGACTAATCCGTGTAAAGGGAAGAATGAACGAGGCCATGTATGGTGAGATTTTAAGCCAAAACCTCCTTCCATCAGTGAGAGCATTGAAGATGGAACGTGGCTGGTTCTTGCAGCATGACAATGATCCCAAACTCACTGCTAGGGCCACGGAGGAGTGGCTCCCCGTAAAAAAAGCATTTCAAGGTCCTGGAGTGGCCTAGCCAGTCTCCAGACCTCAAACCCCATAGAAAAATTTGTGGAGGGAGTTGAAAGTCAATGTTGCCCCAAAAATCATCACTGCTCTAGAGGAGATCTGCATGGAGGAATGGGCCAAAAATACCAGCTTACAGTTGTGCAAAACCTAGTGAAGGCTTGCACAGGAAACATTTGACCTCTGTCATTGCCCTACAAAGGTTATGTTACAAAGTACTGAAAAATACTTATTTTCCACCATAATTGACAATTTAAATTCTTTAAAAATCTTACTGTGTGAATTTCCTGTATTTTTTTCCTCATTTGGTCTTCATAGGCTGAAGTGTGCCTGTGAGGAAAAATTTACAGACCGCTGTCATCTTTCGAAGGTAGAAGAACTTGCACAATCACTGGCTGGACTAAAATACTTTTTTCCCAAACTGTGTATATATTATATATATATATATATATATATATATATATATATATATATATATATATATATATATATATATATATAAAACAGAAAGGAGAAGCAGGATTAACCCCTCAAAGATGAGATCCTTGTTGTTTTTTTTATGCCAGTCTTCATTAAAACCTGTAACCTGGATGATGATTTTTTCTTTTTTTTGCACATTTTTATTTATATTTTGTTGAGTGATGTTTTGTTGATGATGTCTTGTTTCCTTGTATATAGTTGCAAATTTGCAAATAATACACATAATCAGAGACCTGAGACCAGATTGGACCTGTAATTGAGATGGGTCTTCGTTTTTGTATCTTATTTTACTGTGTCCCATTGTGAGTATATAAATAAAAACCATATTAATAACAACAAACATTGGATATTATGAGTTTTTACATTAGTAATTCATTTTACACATAATTTGGTAATAAATTAAGCTACAAAAAATCTAAAGAGCCACTTTGGACCCGAAAGAGCCGGCTCTTTTTAGTGAGCCGAGCCAAAAGAGCCGGAATTCCCATCACTAATGAAGAAATATGTGTGTGTAATATAAGTATGCGCGCGTTATTACCCTTCTCGTGAGATTACGGTACAGTTTGAGAGACTTTGGTTCTCGTTATGAGCATAGTCGCAGGATTACGGCTGTGTGCTGCATTCAGGTCGGTGAGGAGGAACCGTTGTAGCGCGGGGAGTTGCTTATGCATGTTCTCTCTCTTTCTATCGGGGATGGGTTGTGACTTGTACTAAATATTCAAAATGGCGGACAGAGGATCAGCGAGTCAAGATGAGCGCTTGAGAACAGGTAATCACTACATTTTTACATATTCATAATCATTTTGCCTTTGCTGCCGTATACATGTTGGAGCTAAAAAATGGCACCGGGGGCAAACGTTAACTTTTCTACTACAACCCAGGCCGTCAAGCGGATGTTTGCTGTAATAGCTATAATATTGCTTTAGCTAGCTGTTGGTTAGCTTAGCTAGCTACAAACAAAAACTCTTCGCCTGTAATACAACGACGTGCAGCGTGGATTACATATTCACGTGTTTGCGCGCTCGCGCTTCCAGTGGCTGCCCGGACTGAAATGTTAACAAACCTAACTTGCTGTAACGGGTATTTATGCAAAGTGGGTCAGAGAAAGTTGTCACGGTGTTTTATAAACGCTCAGTGGTAGGTAGCACGCTGCTTTCTGGAGAGTTGGGTAGTTGGGTAGCTGAATGGCTAACTAGCTTGTACCCAGCTATCACTGCGCCCTAAGACGCCTTGACAGGCTCAGATAAGATGTCTTGAGGCATTCTGTTATAGTCTTGAGACATGAAAGTAAATGCCCACAATACTCCAGCCGTCTGTCACCAGAGACCACACTTAAACCAGACCAATTTAACTTGCATGTCTTTGGATTGTGGGAGGAAACCAGAGTGCCTGGAGTAAACCCACGTGGACACGGGGAGGACCCAGGCCACTCCACCCTGGGATTGAACCCAGGACCTTCTTGCTGTGAGGCGGCGATGCTACCCACCGAGCTACCGTGCAATCCGTGGTGTAATACCCCGAAATTCGTGGGGCTTATGTTCCTAGACTTCTTGCAAATCTGGGATGGACAACTAACAAAGGCCTGTAAATACCTATCTGCATATGTTAAACCCTGAATATGTCCCCAAAACACTTAAAGTTCATTTAAAAATGGTTTTGGATACAGTAGCGTCAGCGGTAGTCCCTATAAACATAAATAGCCTACTGATGCAAATGGTCGTTGTTTGTATTTTATGTTAACATTAGAAATATGATCTCATATGCAGTGTAATTAGATACAGTGAGTAGATCGTAGTATTACAGTATTACAAATGATTAGAAACTGTTTCATAGTACGATAGTGGTATAATATGATATTACATGCAGTGTTATTGGATACAGTAAGGAAAACATTTTTCATGAAAGCATCTCTGTTTATTATTAATTAACAAATTAACACTAAACTTGCCGCCTACAAAAAATCTACGGATTACATCTGCTGGATTTGCGAGTTTTAAGTAAAAATTAATTAATTAATTGCAGCAGATTCAGAAGCAGGAATTTTCGAGGTATTACTGTGCACGTTACCTGGTGTCTCCTCATCGGAGCCGGCAAAATGAGTCCAAAACTCAGCTGGACATGTAGTTCCTGTAGCCAATTTCTCAGCTCTTCCACTTCACGGGACAGATCTTCAGTTTCCGCATGACATGTCTGGAGATGATGGCTCAGGGACAGCACAGTAATCATGATCCATTGTAAGATCTGTTGATGGATCTTCCAGGAAGGCGGGTTCAGCCGGTGTTTCCCTGCGCCACGGTGTCCGAGTGCCGTAGTAGGCACTGCACATTTTGCCAGTCTTCTCTGATCTTCTGGTTTTCGTTTTGACCAAGTGGTCTGGTATGAAATGTGCACTACAGACCTTCATATGCGGAGAAATGATAGTGATTCTGACAGATGTTTACTAGCCACTGTCTCCTGAGGTCACTCTGGGCTGGGAAGCGATGGAAACTTAAACTTCCATTCAATTTCGCAGACGCCGAGTAAAGGAGGGCACTGAATATTTCTTCTGGAACTGTTTTGTCTTAAAACCTTACAAACGTACGATGGACACTCATTTTGATATGCGCTAACAAAAAAATGTTTTTTGGAGAACGCTCATGAATGGTAAACAACGCGACCGGAAACGTACGAGCCATGCTATTTGAAGACGGAAGCATGTCACGGTCATGAATGCAAGTAGTCCATTAGGTGTGAAATGCTCCCACATTTGAGGATTTTCTTCTTGAGGCTGCCATCACGCTTCTAACTCTCCAGTAAGCGCTAATGTAAAAAACATTCCTAGTTAGAGCGAGAAACGGGCTCCGCCCCCTTATATTATTACACAGCGCCTACTATCGGTTACTCATTACCTACCACACCATACTCTGAAGGCACGTTTACACTGCTCAAGCACTCAATTCGGTTTTAGGCTGAAATCTTATTCATAAATAAATAAATACATTTTTATTTTGGTTTGGTATTTTTAAATGTAGGTCACTACAGATTGGTGGATTTACCCTGGTTGACATACATGTCATTTCCACCAGCGTCATACTCCAGAGGCAATGGGGCAGTAATGGCACAGTGGTTTGGACCAGAGGGTTGACGCGTTAAGTCCTGTCTCTGCCAAAGCTGCCCCTGTGGGTACTTAAGCAAGGCGCTTACCCTCAGTTGCTTGGACTGTATCTTATAGGATTGTATCAGTTGATAAGGGCATCTGCTAAAGGCTGTAAGGGTAAATGAAAATGCTCTTATTCTGCTCAAGTGTTGTAGTAGAGCGCCATTCTTATCTCCCCTGTACTGGGTAGATTTTTAAGTGAAGCTATTTGGTATTCAGCAGGATATTTGTGCACAGCGAGTGCCCACAGAAATCTTGCTAAATAGCTGCAAAGAGTAACTTTGAGTACAATAAACAAACACAAATAATTCAATAAATACGTAAATAAAAACAAGTGCATAAATTAACTAAATAATAAAACAGTGTTTATTATAATAAAGTTGCGACACTAAATACTAATTGTTTTAAAAATATCAGATTCCATTTTTATTAGCTATTTTTTTTTCTGTTCACACTGTCGTTAACAAGACATCAGGATTCACTATAAGTACTGCTGAAGAGGGCCAGGTTTCCCAAAACACGGCAGCACTAATATCATGTTTGACACAAGCAGGTGTATATAGCATGCATCAAAACAAGGACTTTCATAATTCAACTTTAAAAGTGTTATAAAGTTTAGATTGAAATGTCGTGGCCTAGTGCTTAAAGCACTGGACTATGGACTAAAATTTCCAGGGTTCAAATCCACCTCTGCCAAGCTGCCACTGTTGGGTCCTTGAGAAAGACCCCTAACCCACCATTGCTTGGACTGTAAGATTATATCAGCTGTAAGTCGCTCTAAAAGTGATTTAACGTGGTGTGGTGGTTGCTGGTCTGAGTATTTCAGAAAATGCTGATATACTGTGATTTTCATGCACAGCCAACTCTAGGGTTTACAGAGAATGGTCCGAAAAAGAGAAAATACCCAGTGAGCGGCAGTTCTTTGCGCATAAATGTCTTGTTGGTCCCAGGTCCCATGGTCAGAGGAGAATGGCCAGACTGGTTCGACCTGATAGAAGGGCATCAGTAACTCAAATAACCACTTGTTACAACCGAGGTATGCAGAAGAGAATCTTGGAATGCACAACACAACACAAGCTCACCACCAGATACAGTCACTGGAACGGTGAAGATGTGTAACAATGTGCACAAGTCATAATAAAGGCTTTGAAGCTGAGGTTCTTTTCAACTGTAGCAATGAGGATTTGATTTACTGACTCTGATCTATCTAGTGTCTGTTACATCACATTTATATTTTCTTGAAAGCTTGATCCTCCCTCTTTTCTTTCCGCCTGCTGTTTCTTAAAAGTGTGGTATATCTAGCTGACTAGCTAACTAACTCGCCTTGCTGCTCTTCAGACTACACGGATGCATCTTTTTCAAGAACACACTCTTTTGTAATAATCGTTTCTTCTACAAATCTTCCTTATTTTTCACTTTTTGCACCAGACTTGCGCAAAGCCATTTTAATAACCTTGCTTACACTGACAAGGCTAATGGGCACCTGCTCTGTTAGTTACACAGCTAACGTTACAGTGGGTGTGGAAACTGTTACCATGAAACCCGACAGAACCCACCTTTTCGCAAATTGAATGGGAAAACGATATTGACGTTCGACAGTACATAAATGTGCTGATATAGTCAGACAAGCTTATTCTGCTGTCACCAATCACTTTAAGGTCCAACTCCTTGTGTAGCTCATAAAGAAACACTTTGTAGTTTTGTTATTACAGGCTGTAGTCCATCTGTTTGCTGGAAAAACTGGATCTGACACAGCAGTGCTGCTGGTGCCCATTCACTGTGCACTCTATTTAGATACTTCTACCATATGGCACCACATTGTAGATGTAAAGTCAGACACAGCAGCTTATCTGTTGTTGCACAGTTTGTGCTAGTCATCCTCTAATCCTTCATCAGTGCTCACAGGATGCTGCCTACAGGATGCTGGTGGCTGGACATTTGTGGTAGGTGGACTACTATCAGTCCAGCAGGGATACTGAGGTGTTTAAACCCTAGCAGCACTGCTGTATCGGATCCACTCATACCAGCACAACACACTAACAACTGATCTGTGGGGGTTTTGTGGGAGCTCTGAGAGTAAAGGGGACTAACAAAGTGGGCAGATGGACTGCAGTCGGTAATTGTAGAACTACAAAGTGCAGCTACATGGTAAATGGGACTGATAAGTTGACTGTGGAATATCTAGGATGGGAGAAGTTTCATGGACTGACTTTTTGCAGTGGTGGCATCATATTACAGTACCACGCTCAAATTCAGTAAGCCCTTTGGGCCAACCCATTCTTTCACAAATGTTTCTAAAGGTTGAATGAAACAACTGAATTCAGGGATTGAGGTGCATCTCGATACTTTTGTCCATCAAGTAAAGTCTCCTCAGCCAACATAATAAACTGATATCACAGTTTGATGATGCTAGAATCACAAGTATTTTTCCATATGAAATAATAGATATGGGGATCCTGAATACTTGATATCTTTACATTTACAGCATTTAGCAGAAGATATCTTACAATCAAAGCAATTGTGGGTGAACGACCTTGCTCAAGGAGCCAACTGTGGCAGCTCGGCAGAGGTGGGATTTGAACCCTGGACCTTCTGGTCCATAGTCCAGTACCTTATCCACTATGCTACCACAGTCCCAAAACTGGTAGTCTTACAATCCAATCCAATCCAAGTGGGTTAAGGACCTTGCTCAAGGACCCAACCAGTAGCAGCTTGGCAGAGGTGGGATTTGAACCCTGGACCTTAACCGCAAGGCCACCACAGTCCCAACAATTTTGGAGACACTGCGCTTTGAACCCACGACCTCATGCATGCGTGGTAGATAGAAGCACACGCTCTACCACTGAGCTACATCCCCACTGTGGGTCATATCTTTGCTGTGTCTAGGAGCAGGGCACTTTCAGATAATGGTTTTTGACTCTATTGGTACGAACAGATTAAAGTTCTCTGATCGAGACATCCTTGATCTCAAATATTTCCAGAAGTAAATATCGTCTGTTTGTTCTGGCTCAAACACTTGTAAGTTATGCAGATTGGTTGTTATACAGTGAAGTGGAATCTGCATGTGACTCTTCTTAGGCGTTTTCTGGATTAATTCTGTTGAGCACTCATTTAATTTTTGCCTTTGAAACCATGTCTTTTATAATGAAGTGCTAGAGTGCCTTCCCTTCTTCTATCAGCTCTTTGTGAGATCAACCACTTCTGAATATTCATAAGCAGGCCCAGCTGTCATTAATATTCATAAGTTGACTTTGGCAAGTAGAAAAACATGACTTTGCCGGAGTGAGGTGAGGTGCAAGATACAAAAATACACGGTTTGCGCAAAGTTTTAGAAAGAAAGTGTAAGTGTGAGCACTTGTGAAACTCGTCTCTGCAGGATTTTACAAAGTCCACCAGTCACCATATCTGAAACCTGATTACATGGCTGAAATCAGCTGTAAATGGTAATCATGTAGCCTTTTACTTGAATGTTGTCTGTCAGTTTTATTAACCATCTTGTAGCCCTGCAGTTTTTCAACAAATGTCAAAGACTAGACTAAGGCTGGTCATTTTAGCCTTGAAGAGGACAAGCTTGTGTTGACTGTTTTTGCGTTTCCAATGCTAGTGTTAATTTATATAATGAGGTGTCAGTGGAAATGAACTTTCATTGTCCAAGGTGTCCAAGTTCAAACTACAGCACTTTGATGAGAGAGTGCTTAAACAAGCAGGCTGTAGCCCTTTCTTTAATCTAGCAATGGGAACAAAGTCTGTCAACAAGCTCCCATTGTGTAGAACGGAATGCACTACAACTTGACCTTTGAATAATGTATGAAATGAAATTATTTGGGGAAAGAACTGAAAAAGCAAGATGACGCTTACTGAGGATTTGGAAAGGAAGAAAATAAAGCAGTATTTGCTATTAAATGTAATTCTGAATAATGGAAAAATCTTAGCTGAAAGCCCAGAGTAACCTGTTAGGACTTACTGCATTAAACATGGTTTCTCACTCCAGTAGTTCTGTTCTAACTTTCCTTTCCAGTGATGTCAGGTTTATTGTATGACTTTTTATTTTGGTGTTTCTGCACTTCAGCAGAAATGTAGGTAATGCAGGCTGATGTGTAGCTTGAGGGGACCGTTACCCTGCTGTGTTATTGTTGTATTATTTTTTATTTGATTAATACGAGTCCATCATGGCTTTTCAGTTTCCTGAGTTAAAACATGTTTACAGAATTTTCGTCACTTTTCATGCATTTAATGAATAAAGGGGTAACTCGATTTGTCTTTCTGATGATGTGCTCATACTTGGCTCTAACTTTTGGTACCCCTAGCTCTGTTCAATAATTTCAAGGTTGATCCTTTTGAAGAAATACTAATGTGGTATTTGCACTGTCGCTACAGTGTTATGTTTGTAATGTGCTTTTTGTGTGAGAGCAGATATTGTTGGCGTTTTATACTTTTTTTTTTTTTTATAGCCCTGGTGTAGCTGGCAGATAAATTCCTCCATTGTTGTGAGGGTTGAAATTGCATGCTGGGAACTTTTTCTCACTCTGTCCTTAATTAATACAGTCACACACTGGCAGTAATTGGGCTTTTACTTCTCCCTAGCTGCCATGCCTGCCATACCCAGAAAGCTATCCAATTAATATGCAAATAAGCTGATAAATATTTATGAGCACTTTTGAATTATGCAGAAAGCTTTCAGAGGTCTCTCTCTGAAATGAATTGCTCACACAACTTCAAAGCCTTGCTTGGCTAACGAGGAACGAGGTGCCGGATTTGCATACAGCTTTAATCAGCTGAATACTGATTACATTTCATTATAGATGCTACTGTTCCAGCTGCAGTCTTTGTTTCTCTCTGCTAAGGAAGGAACTTTTACTTGGTTCTAGCTGTGTGGAGAGCTGTGTGTAATGTCAGGCTCATTTCCTTGCATTTGAGTCTAACACCATCTTGTATTACTTTGTTGTTAAGTTGCCATTACTTGGGGTGAAAAGCCTGTATTTGCCAGCACATGTTCTGTGTGGTAGATTGTGGATTCTGGTGAGTGTTCTTCCTCTATGCTTTTAAATTGGGATCTACATGACTTTTATACTAGAAGCAAGCAGAAGTGGTTGAGCTGCTTTGGTTTGGGTGAAGCTTTTTTTAAATGATTTTTGTTTTACATTAGGTCAACTGTTTGTGGTCTTCGTTCATCATGGCTGACTTGTAAATATGACAAATGTATGTGGGTAGAATCTGAATGTGTTTCTGTGGAAAAGCAAGGACGTCTGTTATTTAAATAAGAACGTTTATCTAGTCCTAATTATGCAAACTGGTTGGTTGTGCATGATTTCTCTTGTAGTGCATTCTTGCATGTGTTCGTTTTGTACTTGGAGGTGGTCTCTCATTTTCAGTGCAAGTTTTACTGATATTTCTGGAGCCTTGAATCAGAACGAAACCGCTTAATGCCCTTTTTTAGAAACCCAGTCTTTGTAAGAGCCTTTTAAGTAACGTGAAATATGTACTTGGGACTCAGTGGTCACATTTAAATGAGTTTCACACACTTGAATGTCCACGCCCTCTGCTCAAAGCCAGTGTGTACATGTACTTCACCCATTAGTATCACTAGAACGTTAGCGAAGTTGTACAGCTCTGGATTCCAAGCTGGCCATTTTTTCTGGAATTTTAATCTTTCAGTCTTTAAGTCATCTCTTTGGGGGAAGAGCTTAATGCAAACTTTCATTTTGAGTTGTGATAAAACAATGAAATTTGTTAACAATATGTAATAAACATTTATTTATTGCTGCTCTTGAACCAGTAAGCTATACACAGACGCTAACATGAGGGAAAATTTAAGCCCAACCCTACAAAATTTACATACTCAAACATTTACCACATAAGACAAGTCCTCCACATAATCATGTGATCATATTTTATAGAATTACAAACTTCACTTATTTGCATCTGTTTTATTGTAAGAATGACTCAACATTGTTAAGTTGGACTTATTTCTATAGCGCTTTTTACAATGGAGTATTTTCTCAAAGTAGCTTTACAATTTTATATTATCTTCCAGTTTATAACGTGAGTCCCAAATTGAGCAAGCCTAGGGCGACAGTAGCAGGGAAAAACTTCCTAAACATTATAAGGAAGAAACCTTGAGTTTTGGTCTTGGTGGAATGGCATCCTCAACTGACCAGAGGAGGGAGAGAGTTACTGCCCTCTGTGGTCTCAGTACGGTTGGGCTGGAGCTGATGATGGAAGAACAGCTTGGGTGGAGCTGAAGCAGAGGAACAGCTTAGCGTGTAGGTTGGAGCTGGTACCGGAACACAAGCTCAGAGAAAAAATGTAGTTAGTTATTGTTAAGAGCACACAGTTTATTAACAGAACATGAATGAACTACTGATACCTGACACTAAAACCCGAGCCAAGCTAAGTCTAACCTAAAGCCAGAGTAAATAAGTATGTTTTTAGCCTAGACTTAAAATATTGGAGAGCGTCTGAATATCGAACTTAAGTGGGAAGTTTATGCCATAGCTGGCATGTATGAATAAGCCCTTCCTCCTGCTGTCAAGTTTTTAATTCTAGGAATTAAAAGAAGTCCTGCTTCTTTGTGAATGAAGTAGACGAGCTGGATTTTAAAGAGTTCATTCAGATACTGTGGGGCCAGGCAATGCAGACTTCTATATCAATGCAGTATTTAAGTGGTAATCAGTGTAGAGATGGCAGAACAGTACTGGTGTGAGAATTTTTTTGTTTAGTCTAATTATTTATAGATTTACTAGACCATCCAGCAAGTAAAGCATTACAGTAATCTGACTTCGAGGTTATAAATGCATGAAGCAGTTTCTCAGCACCTACAAAAGAGTATATTTCTACTTTGAGCCATATTACATAGCTGAAAGAAGGCTGTTTTAATGATGTTGCTAATGTACGCATTAAAGGACAGATCTGAATCAAATGTGACAACCAGGTTTTTGGCAGAGGAACTACGCGTTACCGGAACAGGCATGAACATTTAGGATGGGTGTAGCCAACCTGTCTTTGGCAGTCTTGGGTCAAACTAATAAAGCCTGTTTTATCTTAGTTGAGCAAAAGAAAATTTTAATGGCATCCAATCTTTTATTTCCTTTACACAATCCTCAGTTTTGCTGACTAAGGTCGTCATTTGGTTTGCTGATAAGTACAGCTGTGTATCATCTGCATAGCAGTGGAAACTAATGCCATGTTTATGAATAATTGAGCCTAGAGACAGCATGTGTAGAGAGAATAAAAGCCGGCCAAGCACAGACCCCTGAGGCACACCATACTTCACTTTTGAGAGTTTGGAGCGTAGATTATTTATATAAACATGTAGGATCTAAATAAATCAAGTGTGGGAGCAATTGTAAGAACGTGGAAGACATACAAGACCATTGATAATCTCCCTCGATCTGGGGCTCCACGCAAGATCTCATCCCATGGGGTCAAAATGAGAACGGTGAGCAAAAGTTCCAGAACTACACGGAGGGACCTGATGAATGACCTGCAGAGAGCTGGGACCAAAGTAACAAAGGCTACCATCAGTAACACACTACGCCGAGAGGGAATCGATCCTGCAGTGCCAGGCGTGCCCCCCTGCGTTAAGCCAGTACATGTCAGCCCGTCTGAAGTTTGCCAGAAAGCATATGGATGATCCAGAGAGGATTGGGAGAAATATCATGTGGTCAATGAAACCACAATAGAACTTTTTGGTAAAAACTCAACTCGCCGTGTTGGGAGGAAGAAGAAGGCGGAGTTTCGCCCTTCGCCAAGACACCATAACCTACTGTGAATCAGGGGGGGTGGAAACTCATGCGTGTGGGGCTGTTTTTTCTGCCAAAGGGGAACAAGGACGACTGATCCGTTTAAGGAAGAATGACCGGGGCCAATGTACTCGTGAGAATTTTAAGCCAAAACTCGTGAGAGCATTGAAGATGGAACGTGGCGGGTGTGCGTCAGCATGACATGAATCCCAAACCACCACGCGGTTGTGGTTGTGGGTTGTGGGTTGTGTTTGTGTTGGCAATGGGATGGGCTCGTAAAAACCAGGTCAAGGGCCGGGAGTGGGCCTAGCCATCCCTCCAGACCCCAACCCTATAGAAAATTGGTGGAGCAGGGGGGAAAGTCCCGTGGTGCCCCAAACATCCTGCTCTAGAGGAGAAGCTGCCAGGGAATGGGCAAATACCATCTACAGTGTAGGGCCAACCTGCTGAGACTTACAGGAAAGGTCTGACCTCTGTCATTGCCAACAAAGGTTATGTTACAAAGTTATGAGTTGAACCAATTTTATTGACCAAATACTAATTTTCCTTCTACCATAAGTTACAATTAAATTCTTTAAAATCCTACAGTGAAGGTCCTGGCTTTTTTTAGCTCATTGTGTCTCTCATAGCTGAAGTGTAGCTATGATGAACTCACAGACCGTCTTTGTGGCGTGCTCTCACTGGGCTTTCTAAGTCGGAGAACTTTTCCAACAGTCATGGCCTGACTACTCATACTCTGTGTGAGTTGGGGGCCCCACTTGACTTTTGTTTATAGTACTGGGTGGATATTGAAACAGGCACAATATGTACTTTTTAGTTTTCTGAAATCTTGAAATTTTATCAGTCCTACGGTGAACAGACATCCAGGTTCCTAAGAATACCACCGACTGCCACTTTACTCTTCCGTGGGGGCACTTTTATTGGTGTCCCAGAATTTTTTACAATTTTTTTTTTTTTTCACTGATGAGCGTTAAAATTCACAGATCATAGGCGACCTCGGTGCGCAGTAATTCCATCGAATTAGAATAGGGTTAATGATGCTCATGTGTGGGGGGGGCTAACAAGCCTGCAAATTGCCAGAAGTTATTTATCTTTCTATATTACTGTCTTGAGACCTAAAGCACGGAGCTGTTTACATGCTTTCTGCCATTTTGTTCTCAGATTTAGATTCTACAAGCTCTTCAACAAAATCAAGTAAAAATACCATGGATGGAATGCAAGGAGTCCAAGGTACATCTCAAGCATTTGTGTGTTTGTTTTGTCTGTTATATTTGAAGGTTACAGCATACAATATTTTCGCCTTTACTTTACAGTTTCTCAAACACACGGACTGGAGTCACAACAGAAACCAAATGGACAAGCAACAAGTGCAATCAGCAACATGCAGGCACAAGCCTTGTTTCAGCAGGTAATGAATAAACACTTATTCCTTTATTATTTTCTATATTTTCCTCACACACTGGACACTGGTTTTGTACTAGCACTGCTTTTTGCATTGTATTGTTGATGAATGCTAATGCAGCGTACCATGGCACTAACTTTTTTGGTTTCCACAGTGAAGATTCCTTGTCTCTGGAGACGAGTCAGTGTAATTTATTGCAAAAGTGCCTTGGCACTCATTATCTCTTGGAAACGAGCTTTAGTGATGGTATTAGAGTGGTATGTTAATTAAACCCTGCTGTAGCCATTCTGAAGCAGGTGGAAAAGAATATGCAAATCTATGCAGAGTGTATTTACTCAGCATAATGCCCTCGTTTCCAAAGTGTGAGTAGAACAACTAGGTAGTTTTTTTCGGCAGGAATTTTTTTGTTTTGAAGTCTTTGCATAGATCCAAAATTGTGTGTGGTTTTATCTGAGTCTCCTCACAATTCATTTCATCTGTTGTCTTACTGGTATTGCATTCCAAACCTTGCTTTTGCCTTTCACTAATGATTTTTGATTTTGTTGACACGTTTTATTGAGAACATTGAGACTGATTGGAAATAAAACTGTTTGAGTCCTGTGAATGTAGTTGACTACATTATCTGTTCACAGTGATAGGGGTGGGTAATATGACTATATTTTATTGTATCGTGATACATTTTGTTATCGTGATAGACCGTATGCTTTTCTGAGCATATCAAGGATATCGTCAGTGCTTAAAGAACACCGACCCAACTGCATGCTTCATTGTGAGTGTAACTGGTCCTGTTTAATTGGATGAACATTTTGAATAAAAATGTATGGGATAATATTTAAATAGTTGTTTTTAAGACTCTGTTGCTA
The DNA here is from genome assembly GCA_025084515.1 of Ancistrus triradiatus. Lineage (NCBI taxonomy): Eukaryota > Metazoa > Chordata > Actinopteri > Siluriformes > Loricariidae > Ancistrus > Ancistrus triradiatus. The sequence goes on from JAJAGP010005555.1 coordinate 16,069, forward strand.
CTGATGCATTTTGCCTGCAGTCACATTTCGTGAAAAATATCTTGTGCTGTGATGCTGTCTGTAATTATCGTGTTATAGACGTTTTATCACCCACCCCTACACAGCAGTACCATGATTTTGTCGCTATTCGAACCGGTCATCCGCTGTTGATTTGGGAAGAGAAGACTGGCTCCAACCAGAAATGACAGTACATCAAAATTGTTGTACTCCTCGTAACGTTTTGCTATTGTAATGTAAAAATGAAGGGTATTTTCTAGAAGGGCACCGATCGATTGGCCGGTGACCAGAATCAGATGGTTTTTAGTGTGATCAGCCGTAAGTGGCCCCTAAGGCAAGCCAGCAGCACCTTTTAAACACTTTAAACCTTTCACCAGTGTACAAACTTTTGGCAGAGTAAATTGCGACACCTAAAAGTATCAGTGCGCAACACCGACGATAGTGTAGTAAACATAATATCACAGTATGACACAAATAATATTTACAACAGTTAAAATTCACATGCTAAACCTTTTTTATATTATTTTACCAGTCGCAAGACCTGGAGTTCAAAGATCTTTATTAGCTATTATAATTTGTTATAATCGTTAAGACCTTGAGCGTTAAAGCAAACAAACGTTGGTGGTTAAGCTACTGGACTATGGACCAGGGGCCAGATTCACAAATGTTTCTTAAATGTGTGTTTTTTCTTTACATCATTCTTAGGAAAATAGTTGCAAAAGTTTGTTATTCTTCAAATAACATCTAAAGAATTTTTTTCTTAACTCTCTTCTTAAGAACAATTCTAAGAATGAGTGGTATTCGTGAACACATTCTGTTCGTAAATGTTTATAACCTCACGCGTGTCTTAGGTTGGAAGTCAAGCATGGAAATGTAAAACTTTAAACTGTTTAGTTACTGGAAATGAAGCTTGGATTTCAGTTTAAATGCTTAAAAGCCTTTCCAGTGAAGGTCATCCTTGATTTACAGTGGGGGAAAAAGTATTTAGTCAGCCACTGATTGGGCAAGTTCTCCTACTTAGAAAGATGAGAGAGGTCTGTAATTTTCATCATAGCTACACTTCAACTATGAGAGACAAAATGAGAAAAAAAATCCAGGAAAGCACATTGTGGGATTTTTAAATAATTGAATTGTAAATCATGGTGGAAAATAAGTATTTGGTCACCCACAAACAAGCAAGATTTCTGGCTCTCACAGACGTGTAACAACTTCTTTAAGAAGCTCTTCTGTCCTCCACTCGTTACCTGTGTTAATGGCACCTGTTTGACCTCGTTATCTGTATAAAAGACACCTGTCCACAGCCTCAAACAGTCAGACTCCAAACTCAACCATGGCCAAGACCAAAGAGCTGTCGAAGGACACCAGGAAGAAAATTGTCAGCCACAGTCAAAAAGTCTAAATACTTTTTTGCCCTAAATAAGGAAAGTTTATGGCAAAGCCGGCTATTTCTTCCACCATCTCCTCTTTTTCTTGTTTGCTAAAGTTTTGTGAGCGCTTGGTTTGAATTTCCTCCATTTTGCCGTCCTCAGAGAGGATCAAACTAATAACGGAAATAACACTCAGTTTCTTAAGATATTTGAGAACTTCTCACGTTTTCTTTGAGAATTGCATTTAAGAACATTCTTATGAACTTCTTAGTGTTTGTCTTAAGAACCATCGCAAGTTTTTTCTTAAGAAAGCTTTCGTGAATCCGGCCCCAGAAGGTCCAGGGTTCAAATCCCGCCTCTGCCAGGCTGTCACTATTGGGTTCTTGAGCAACACCCTTAACCCACAATTGCTTGGATTGTAAGACTATCAGTTGAAAGTTGCTCTTGATAAGGGCGTCTGCCAAATGCTGTAAATGGAAATGTATTAAGAAATTTGAGTTATAGTGGTTGCACATTGGTGGGACCTTCCAGTCGGGTCTGGTGTCACACAGATACTTAATTGACTATGCCTCAGGAAGGCCTGACAAGGGTGCCCCTCTGTTGCTGCACCAGTTGTTTCTACACCGGCGATGCACGGACTGGTGCCTGACCAGCTTGCTTGCTTCCTCAGAATTCTGGGATGGGTTCTGTATGGGTGTAAAACAGGGAAGGGGGAAACTTCTAGCTCAGTTATAGATTTTCTCCATTTTCATATACCACAAGTTCTACCGATTAAGATATTTCCTTTTGAAATACTATTAAAAAACTGAAAGCACACGCTTCTTGTTAGTTGTATTTATGACAGTACATACAGGTTAGATAAAAGGTTATGAGTATGAAGGCTTACACTGGCAGGTCATCACTGTCTCTTCATTTTCTTAAGACGACAGCACAGCTGAGCTGATACAAATCTGTGAGTGTGATCCTAGACTATGGTCTTGACTACTATTTGCTTTTCGCCCCTCTCCTGTGTTTTGTTTAGATGAGTCTGAGTTCGCAGCAGCAGTTGTTTCTGCAGCAGGCTCAACAGCTCCTGGCAGCCGCTGTGCAGCAGCAGTCAGTAGGCCAGCAGAGCAGCACCACTGGAGCCAACATCTCAGCCTCTGCTGCTACACCTATCACACAGATCCCCCTCTCACAGCCCATCCAGATAGCATCTGTAAGAGCCATCTAAAAGGCATATACACTCATTGGCCACTTTATTAGCTACAGTGGGGCAACAAAGTATTTAGTCATAGATTTTGTGCAGTGGAGTATTAAGGCAGTTCTGAAGGCAAAATGGGGTCCAACCTGGATGGATAGGTGTACCTAATAAAGTGGCCAGTGAGTGAATAATAACACTGTTAAATTCTGTATTTTATAGAGTGATGTGTATTGGTTTAGAAACTTTTTTTTGTTTAGGCTTTAATATTTTTAGGTTTTTTTGTTAGTCAATAGAAGACCTTCTGAACAGTAACTTCTCAAGGCTTTAAAATCATGCATGAAATAGTGTGTACGTTGAAGGAAATGAAGTTTTAAAATGTCACGTTACAGGTTTAAGGTTGACAATTCTGACTTCATTACTACCACTTTGTGTTAGTTTTACTACTATGATCATGTTTGAACATCAATTTTTTTAACACTTTTATTTGCATTTTACAGTGTTGAAAAAAAGTATTTAGTCAGCCACTGATTGTGCAAGTTCTCCTTCTTAGAAAGATGAGAGAGGTCTGTAATTTTCATCATAGGTACACTCCAACTATGAGAGATAAAATGAGAAAAAAAAATCCAGGAACTCGCATTGTAGGATTTTTAAAGAATTGAATTGTAAATCATGGTGGAAAAAAAGTATTTGGTCACCCGCAAACAAGCAAGATTTCTGGATCTCACAGACCTGTAACAACTTCTTTAAGAAGCTCTTCTGTTCTCCACTGGTTACCTGTATTAATGACACCTGTTTGACCTCGTTATCTGTATAAAAGACACCTGTCCACAGCCTCAAACAGTCAGACTCCAAACTCAAACCATGGCCCAGACCAAAGAGCTGTAGAAGGACACAGGAGGAAAATTGTAGCCCTGCAGCAGGCTGGGGAAGAGTTGAATCTACAATAGGCAAGCAGGTTGGTGTGAATAAAATAAACTGTGGAGCAATTGTAAGGAAAATGGAAAGACATACAAGACCATTGATAATCTCCCTCATCTGGGGCTCCACGGAAGATCTCATCCTGTGGGGGCCAAAATGATCATGAGAACGGTGAGCAAAAATCCCAGAACTACACGGACCTGATGAATGACCTGCAGAGAGCTGGGACCAAAGTAACAAAGGCTACCATCAGTGGGACACACTACGCCGAGAGGGACTCAGATTCTGCAGTTGCCAGGCGTGTCCTCCTCCGCTTAAGCCAGTAAGTACTGTCCAGGCCTGTCTGAAGCTTGCCAGAGAGCATTTATGGATGATCCAGAAGAGGATTGGGAGAATATCATGAGGTATAATATCAGAACTCTTGGTAGAAACTCTATTCGTCGTGTTTGGAGGAAGAAGAATTCTGAGTTGCAACCATACCTACTGTGGAAGCATGAGGGTGGAAACATCATGCTATGGGGCTGTTTTTCTGCAAAGGGGACAGGAACGACTGATCCGTATTGAGGGGGAAGAATGAACGGGGCATGTATCAAAACCAAAACTCCTTCCATCAGTGAGAGCATTGAAGATGGAACGTGGCTGGGCAGCATGACAATGATCCCAAACACACCGCTCGGGCGACGAAGGAGTGGCTCCGTGAAAAGCATTTCAAGGTCCTGGAGTGGCCTAGCCAGTCTCTCAAACCTCAACCCCATAGAAAATATGTGGAGGGAGTTGAAACGGTCCGTGTTGCCCCAAAACATCACTGCTTCTAGTGGAGATCTGCATGGAGGGGAATGGACCAAAATACCAGCTTACAGTGTGTGCCAACCTGGTGATGAAGACTTAACAGGAAAACGTTGACCTCTGTCATTGCCAACAAAGGTTATGTTACAAAGTATTGAGTTGAACTTTTGTTATTGACCAAATACTTATTTTCCACCATGATTTATATTCAATTCTTTAAAAATCCTACAATGTGATTTCCTTAATTGGTTTCTCATGTTGTCTCTCATAGTTGAAGTGTACCTATGATGAAAATTACAGACTCTCTCATCTTTCTAAGTAGGAGAACTTGTACAATCAGTGGCTGACTAAATACTTTTTTGCCCCACTGTACAATTTAGAACACTATTAGCACTTTAGGAACAGATCTGGTCAGGGTGGTAAACGATTTCGGACACCCTGTTATAACTGTGGGAAATTCACAAATTGCAGCAGCAATGACAGCTTATACGTCATTAGTATAAAAGTAATTAATGAAGCTGCAGTGCAGGAGATGTAATGCACAACTCCAGATCAGAAGAAGGTGCAATAGAAAATCCAAATAAAATAAAAGTAGTGTTTCTTCCATTTAGTTTGAGTTTTGTTTCATTGCAGACAGGATGATCTGTATTCATGTCAAGATATTTCATGTTTTGTCTGGTCAATTTCATTTAATTTGTTCATCAGTTAATTTTTGTTCAGTTGCAACACATTCCAAAAAAGTTGGGACACTAAAGCATGTATTGTTTTGTAAGGTTTTTGCTTTTACACGTCTTAAGGTTGGCAACATTACAGGGTCGTCGCTTTCTCCGTTTCAAATTCCACCACCTGTTCTCTCTTGTGGACAGGTCAGGACTGCAGTCAGGCCAGTCCAGTACCTGTACCCTCTTGTTCAGTAGCCATTCCTTTCTTTTGTGTACAGCATGTGATTTTGCATTGTCTTGTTGACAAATACATTTGCATCCCTGGAAAAGCTGTCGTCTTGAAGGCTCTGAAATCGATGTACTTTTCTATGTTAATGCTGGCATTACAGGTGCCTCCAAGTCCAAGTTAAAGGTGCATGGTGGCGCAGTAGTTGGCGCTGTCGCCTCACATCTCCAGCATCCCTGGTTCGATCCTAAACTGGGACTCTGCCTGTGTGGAGTCTGCATGTCCTCTCCATGTGGGTGTGGGTTCACTCCGGGTGCTCAGGTTCCTCCCACAGTGCAAATACCTGCATTAGGTTAAGTGATGATTCTAAATTGGCCCGGTCTGAGTGAGTGTGGTTAGTTTTGTTATAACCATGTGCTTGCTGTGACGGGCCACTGCAGCTGATTTGACGCCGAATACAGACAATTCCCAATCTCAGAAAAGTCGACGTCGCTTCTGGACATGGTTAACCTGAGGCTTCTTTTAGCACAGTAAAGTTTTAAGTGGCATTTGTGACTGCAACTCTATTGTAGAGCTTGATAAAGTTTTGATAAAGTAATCCCTTGCCCATGTGGTTCTATCAGCTATTGATGAATGATGGTTCTTGATGCAGTGCCGCCTGAGGGATCGGAGATCATTCCTCTTCAGTTTAGGCTCGTGCCCTTGCCCTTTATGCACTGAAATTCCTCCTGATTCCTTGTATCGTGTAACAACGTTATGGATTGTGGAGGGAGAAATATGCAAATCCTTTCCAATCTTTCTTTGAGGAACATTGTTTTTAAACATTTCAATCATTTTCTCGCACTTTTTTTAGACAACCTGGAGATCCTCTGCCAATCTTTGCTCCTCAGACAGCCTTTCATGGGTACTCCTTTTGTGTCAAATCATGATTACTATCACCTGTTGACATCATCTGTTTGAAATCATCATATTTTAGTTTTTTACCTCATTACTAGCCCTAAAGTTGCCCCTTTATTCTGGAATATGTTGCAGCGGACCTGAAATGCAGGAATGGCTGTTTATTACCAAATGAAAAGAAGCTGAGCATGCTTGCCTCTCTGGCTCAAATGCATATTGCAGTACAGAAAACAGCAGGATAGCATATGCTATCTAGCTAGCAGTTTTCTTAATGGACATCTGAGCATGTCAGCTGTGGAATATTTGATGTTTAAGGGATTTAATGGTCAGATTGTACTGCAGCTGTTTATTTAACTTTTACTGTAAAAGGAAGGTAGACATGAAACGACACACTTCCACTGTTTATTTAAGAGGACATGTGTTATAATGTGTACTGTGAGGGCTTATGCATGCGTCGCGTCCGATTACAAAAGTTTTACATGCATTGTCTGTTCACTATGCTGCATGGTTGAAGTTTCTCACTGCTACTGGATTACTATGGCTGAAGATTTGAAAAGCTGCTTTCCATTTCTCTTCTCATTATGACGTGTGTGTGTGTGTGTGTGTGTGTGTGTGTGTGTGTGTGTGTGTGTGTGTGTGTGTGTGTGTGTGTGTGTGTGTGTGTGTGTGTGGGGTTGGTTTCAGCAGCTGCAGCCTACTGGTCTTAACTTGCAGCAGTTTGTGTTGGTGCAGCCTGGACAACTACAGCCTGCTCAGTTTATCATCTCCCCCTCACCTCAAGGCCAGACTGGTAAGTAACTGTCATAAGTGGCGTAGTGCGTGTTATTTTATATTTGAGAACTCGGAGCCCAGATTAGTCTATTTTTGACATTTGGAGGTTAAGTGGAACAACTAACAAATCTTCATCCCTCACCTCAATTGCTAAGAAATGGGATGGTGAAATGTCTGCAGAACTGTAACCCAGGTTACAAATACAACTAGCGTGGTGAAAGACTTAACTGTGCAGTCAGTGAGCAGTCCGTAGCAAACATATTACAGAGGAGCAAAAAGCTATGAGACTAATGAGTATGATTTCATTCTGCTTTTCTAAAAATGATAGGTGGTCAGTGATTTAGCAAGCCATTTCAATTCAGCGTAATGTTTCTGTAATTCACTAAATTGATTTGACAAGTGCTCAGAGATTTCATACAGTGGGGCAAAAAAGGATGCTGAGTTGCATCCCAAGAACCTCATACCTACTGTGAAGCATGGAGTGGAAACATCATGCTTTTGAGCTGTTTTTCTGCAGAGGGAACAGGACGACTGATCCGTGTTAAGGGATGAATGAACGGGGCCATGTATCGTGAGATTTTAAGCCAAAACCCTCCTTCCATCAGTGAGAGCATTGAAGATGGAACATGGCTGGATCTTCCAGCATGAAAATGATCCCAAACACAAACACCGCTCGGGTAACGAAGGAGTGGCTCTGTAAAAAGCATTTCAAGGTCCTGGAGTGACCTAGCCAGTCTCCAGACCTCAACCCATAGAACATTTGTGGAGGGAGTTGAAAGTCCGTGTTGCCCCAAAACATCAGTGCTCTAGAGGAGATCTGCATGGAGGAATGGGCCAAAATACCAGCTACAGTGTGTGCCAACCTGGTGAAGACTTACAGGAAACGTTTGACCTCTGTCTTTGCCAACAAAGGTTGTGTTACGAAGTATTGAGTTAACTTTTTGTTACTGACCAAATACTTATTTTCCACCATGATTTGCAATTAAATTCTTTAAAAATCATACAATGTGATTTTCTGGATTTTCTTTCTCATTTTGTCTCTCATAGTTGAAGTGTAGCTATGATGAAAATTACAGACCTCTCTCATCTTTCTAAGTAGGAGAACTTGCACAGTCAGTGGCTGACTAAATACTTTTTGCCCCACTGTAACCTACAGAATGTGTGACTCACCACTAGGGTTTCAACTAATGATTAGTTTTATGATCGATTAATCTGCTCATTTATTTCTTTCAATTAGTTTTGTTTAGAACATGTACAAAGAAACAGTATTCAAAAAAACCTAACATTTATTGCAGTGTTTCAGTGAAATTTAATGCACTTTTTTAAAACAAAAAATATATTTCTTTAATAATACAATCACAAAAGTTGAGACGCAGGGAAAATGCAAATTTAAAAAAGTCCAGTGTTTCTTACATGTACTTTTTTAACATTGCGGACAGTATGAACCCAAGATATTACAAGCTTTTTCTTGTCAACTTTTCATCTGTTAAAAAAACATCCATTCATGCATTTCAGGCCTGCAACACATTAACAAAAACAGCATAAAGTTGACCTGTTTCTTTCTTGTCAAACTTTTCATCTGTTAAAAAAAATCCATTCATGCATTTCAGGCCTGGCAACACATTAACAAAAACAGCATAAGTTGACCTGTTTTCTTTCTGGATGGAGCACAGAATCTGTTATGCCGCTAGATGTCGCATGTGTACAGCTACACATGTTGGTGTAGAACTGCAGCTGGCTCTATGCAGGTGCCTGCCTCTCAGTAGTGCCGCTTGATGAACGGCTCAGGAAACTGTTTTTTGTTTGTTTTGTTTTTTTTGTTCTTATAAATATTAATGTATTTGATTCACGGCTCGTATCGTATTGAAACCGACGTATCGAGAATAAAAAAAGAATATTACTGTGTATCGTGACACCCCTGCCAGTTTGTCAACCTATATGTGGAGAATTTTTGAAATGTTTAATAACAATGTCCCTCAAAGAAAGACTGGAAGGGATTTGTGTATTTCTTTCTCTACAGTGCATAATATCATTAAAGGATTCAAGGAATCTGAAGGAATATCAGCACAAACGTAATGCCCACGATCTTCGATCCCTCAGACGGCACTAACAGCTGTCATTTTTCAAAAGCTGATTTAACCACATGGGCAAGAGCTTAATTTAGCAGTTCTTTGTCAAGCACTACAATACAGAGTTACATTCACAAATGCCAATTAAATCTTTACTGTGCAAAACAGAAGCCTTATATTAACCATGTCCTGAAAAGGCATCAGCTTCTTTGGGCTCGGAGGCATCTGGGATGGACCATCACACAGTGGAAACATGCGTTGTTCTCAGACCAATCAGCATTCCAGATCTTTTTTGGAAGAAATGGACGCCGTGTGCTCCGAACCAAACACAAGAAGGACCATCCAGACTGTTATCCGCTTCGAGTCCAAAAGCCAGGCTCTGTCATGCTATGGGGTCGGGTCCGTTCTCTTGGCAAAGATCATTTACTGCACATAAATGCAGAAAAGTACATTGAGATTTTAAAGCAACATAAGCTGCCTTCAAGACGACATCTTTATCAGGGATGTCCATGCATTTTGCAACAAGACAACGCAAATCAAGCCAAATCCAAAAAAGTTATGAAATATGTTAATCCCTTCCAATCTTTTTTTGAGGAACATTGTTTTTGAACATTTCAGTAATTATCTCATGCCTTTGTTGATAAAATGGAGATCCTCTGCCCATTGGCGATTCAGCTGTTCATATATACTGCTTTTGTACCAAATCATGATCACAATCACCTGGTGACATCACCTGTTTAAAATCACATCATTATTTTTACCTCATTACTAGCCAAACATTGTGCTGTCCCAATTTTTTTAGGATGGTGTTGCAGGCCTGAAATGAAGGAATGGATGTTTATTAGCACATGAAATGAAGTTGATCAGACGAAGCATGAAATGTTTTGGATTCAATTAAATTAAGACAGTATATATTTATTTATTTATTTATTTATTTAAAGGGGGAAAACATTTTTTTTACTTTTGGAATTTTTCATACGGTCCCAAATTTTGCTCATTTGGTATTGTAAATTAATACATGCCTAATAAATAAACAGCGTAAGTTATAGTGTGAAAAAGGCAATTACATTTCTTATCCGAATGCTTTTTGTGACAGAAGGTAAGATGTTTGGTCCAGATACATTTGGAGTCAAATTTTTGTTTAGAACCAAAGCTTTTATAGTTGACAGTGAGTCATATGGTACGTCTTAGTGTTTTGACTGTTGTTACTCGCATCATAATACAAGCTAGTCAGAAAAATGGAAATATTTTAAATGGATTGATTGATTTCAGTATTCCAAACGTACCATGGCCTTGTGTCTCCTCCTATGGATCCAACAAGCGTTCTCTTCAGGAGCTAGTGCATCCTAGTTGTGCCTCCATGCCCTGTAAGGTCAGCTTTACAGTTGCTAGCAACATTATTTGAGGAATCTGCAGTGCTCATTTGGGATACTTTGGTCATACCTTTAACTTTATCCACCATTTCCCATAAATCTGTTTATACCTGCTGCATTTCGACCACCACGGTGGAACAGCTGCACATGCCCAGAGTTGGTGTGGATGATGAACAGATTGAATACGTTGGTGTTAGCATTTTATCCTTGTTAGTGTGGAGACTAGACCTGTTGATTATGAAATTGGTTGATATTGATTTGTCAGTTGCCGCAGCCCTATTCAACACTAATCTGCAAAGCATGAAGTAAGGATTCAGTTTGAAAATACCCCAAACTATGGAAACAGCATGTGGGTCTTGTGCAGCCCTGGTTCGTAGATGTTGCCTCCACTGGTGACTACACAGATCCAGCTCACTACAGGCATCTAGTGCAAAGCTTTTTAGGTTTTCACAGAATTTCGCCTGCGCTCTGCATTGTTGAAGGACTTTTTCCCCAGTGCAGTTTTGTATTCCAGCAAGTGGTGATGTTCCTTGTCATGTTTTCTGGCTCTTCCCTTTTTCAGGGCTCCTTCAAGCCCAAAATCTTTTGACACAACTACCTCAGAGTCAAGCCCCCATCCTGCAGTCTCAGCCAAGCATTGCTCTAACTACACAGGTCAGTCCATGCCTTGATTTGATGATTCGATCCTTTTTGGAGTGCACCACTTTGAGAACTCGCGCGTGTTGGTATTGCAAGATAAAATCGTATGTTTTACAGGCAGCAACACCTACACGGAAGATAGCTGCTGTGCCAGCTCCTGTGCCAGCCACACCAAAGCGATTAGATGTTCCTCTAGTGGAGGAGGCCCACGAGTTGGAGGAGCTAGAGCAGTTTGCCAAGAACTTTAAACAGAGGAGAATTAAACTGGGTTTTACTCAGGTAAACCACAAGCTTTTTTTTTCCACTTGTGCTGATTCGACAGCTCTTCCAAACTGCATTATACCACCCATGATTTATTCCAATTGACCCCCAGGGAGACGTGGGCTTGGCCATGGGGAAGCTCTACGGCAATGACTTCAGCCAGACAACCATCTCCCGATTTGAGGCCTTGAACTTGAGCTTCAAGAATATGTGCAAGCTCAAACCCCTGCTCGAGAAGTGGCTTAATGATGCTGGTTTGTTCCACCTTTATATTTCAGCTGTTACCCCTTCGTGCCATTATGGTTTACTCCTCAACAGTGCTGCTGTGATAGCAAAATACTAGATAATGTTCCCAATTTTGTTTGGCAGTGGTTATTTTAGAATGAAAGTGCTTTGATTTGAAGTTTTTCCTTCTTCCTTTTCTGCCTGCTTTTTCAGAGAACATGTCCTCAGACACAGCAGCCTCTAGTCCCAGTGACATGTCCCCAGGCCTTTCTGAAGGCCTGAACCGGCGGCGCAAGAAAAGAACCAGCATCGACACCAACATTCGCATCGCCTTGGAGAAAAACTTTCTGGAGGTAAAAAAAAAAGTTCTCTAATACTAGTGGTCAGATTTGTCTCTTTGGACTCTTGGCAGATTGGACTGGTGCACTGGGAAAGTTAGTATGAGATGCCAGCCGAAAAATAATGCAACTCTGGACTGAAATAAATGTTGTAATGTCGCAATTTAGAGAGAAACGCTGTAATCAAAGTTAAAGGCGATCCTGTGAAATATGTATGACTTGAGTATGACTTGCGTTTTGGCCAGGGAGTGTGGTAGCCTAGCGGTTAAGGCACTGGACTATGTACCAGAAGGTCCAGAGTTCAAATCCCACCTCTGCCAAGCTGCCACTGTTGGGTCCTTGAGCAAGGCCCTTAACCCACAATGGCTTGGATTGTAAGACTGTATCAATTGTAAGTCGCTCTAGATAAGGGCTAAATGCTGCTAATGTAAATGATTAAATAATTGCGCCTCATGCAGCCTCTTAGAATATGTATGGATTATGTATGCTGAAGTTCTTGTTTTACTATTTTTGTTTCCAAATAGTGCAAGCTAGGGGACCTTCATATAAAGATTTAAAGTCATTTATTACTTGTACTCATTACCAGCACTTTTGTTGCAGTTCAACTGAAGTTATCAGGTCATTACCACTGACTTTAAAGCCAGATCAGTCATTGTCAGTCATGTTTGGGTTGAGAATTGTTTTGAAACGTCCTTTACAGCAGAGCCAAAAGCCTACCTCTGAAGAGATCACAATGATCGCTGATCAGCTGAACATGGAGAAGGAGGTGGTGAGAGTGTGGTTCTGTAACCGCCGTCAGAAGGAGAAGAGGATTAATCCCCCCAGCAACAGTACAGCCAGCACCCCCCTCAAAACGGTCTTCTCCAACTCGACACCAGTTGTGAGTGCTCTACACTATACACAACACTAGTAAGATTACACTATGTTTCAGGTCATGCACATTGCCAGTAGTAACACTGAAAGGTGGCGTCAGGTTTTCAACGAATCCCTCAAGAGTTGAGGTGCTTGAGTATTGACCAGAAGGTGCGGGGTTCGGATCCCCATTGAGTGAATGGGTTGTACGCTGTAAGATTGTATCAGTTGTAGGGCACTGGGTAAGGGCATCCACTAAGTGCTGTGAATTGAAATGGTTACAGGTGTCAAGTGCACCGAGCGCACTGACTGTCAATCCAGCGCTCACCCTCAATGCTGCCTCGGTTCCTGGCCTCACTCTTACTGGTGAGTTTAGTTTTCTTGTAGCACTCACATTACTGCTTGGTACTGGCCCAATTACTTCTGTCTGTCACTTGGCTTTTGGATGTAGTCTGCTACTGCATGATCTTTCTTCGTGTGTGTGTGTGTGTGTGTGTGTGTGTGTGTAATATACAGGTACAACTCTAGGACCAGTCACATCCACAGCCACAGTCATTTCATTGGCACCTGCTGTTGCAACTCCAGCTCCAGCAGTGACCTCGCCCTCGCTTACTCCCTCAGCCACAGCAGCAACTGTAACAAGTTCAAAGCAGGATATGGTCACCAGAACAGGAACCGGTTCCACTGTAGCAACAGCAAATGCACCGGGACAGCTCGTGGTGACTCCAGCTGGACTGGGTGGAGCAAACCTGGCGGCTATGGCGGCAGCCGCAGGACTTAATCCAGGGATTATTTCACCTTCTCAACTCACTCAGGGGTAAGCAGGCAAATTCGAAAAGAAACAAGGGGGTGTTTGTACGCCATTCCGTCCCACTATGAGCATACAACATATTTGGGCTGGTCTAGGAGCCGGAAATACGGCGGTACCACGGTTCTCGACCGCCTCGTCAGACTTGGTTCGCGACGCATTTCGATTTAGAAAAATTTGTCTCGGTTTTCGGCGTCGGCCGGTACTCGGCACACTTGCTTTCAACTTGTGCGAGTCAAACCACGTGACTCGTTTCAACTCGCGAGTCGGTACACAGTGATTCAGATTCGCAGTAGTCTTGTTCAGAGAAGAACTTGGCTGTGGTTATGGATGTGTTTCTTTATTTTTGAATCTACAGTACTGTGTTCTTAGTGCATATAAGTCTCCATGGGTCCTAAAAAGGTTAGTTTATAAGAGCCAACCGAAAGCAAAACAGAAACTAGCTTAGCAGCTATTTTAGTGCCATGAATTCGTCAATAGAGTAAGTGTTTTGCTTTTACTTTTTACATTCAATCCATTACTCACTAAATTACACAAGTTGTTTCACCTTATTATACAATAAGCTTTGTGTCAATGATTTTGGCCAACTGTAGGTTAATGTAAGTGTTTTAAGCAGACTCATCAGAGTATCCTTCCATATCTCCAATAACTCCATAACTCCTCAGTTCATGATACATTTAACTTAGGATGGATTTGTCTGAAACCTTTCCCCATCATAAATCAGGGTTCACCTGTACAATACTTATACAGTGTGGACTTTCTGGGGGTCTGGAACAGATTCATTGAATTTACATTATTGCTTATGGAAAAAATTTGCTCAGTACTCGTTCTCGGTTCTTGACAAGCCTCCTGGAACGATTGATGATGAGAACCGAGAACCACTGTATTTGTTTATCTCAAGCCAAACAGTGAGTTGTGTGTTGAAATAAGTCCAGAACACAAACTGGAGAATCCCACATGGTCATGCATTGTCTGTAGTGTTCTCATAGTCAAAGCTGACCTGTCGTGTCATATCAGCATCGTTCACCATTTCTTTATTTATCGTTGTTGTTATTAGAATTATTTATGGTGTAAACTCACAAAGAAAAGAAGCCCTCAGAAGCCCTTCATGAAACTAAATGGTTGGGTACATTAAAATAAGGTCATCCTCTTGTGTTCAGTTCTGTTTTGGTCAGGTATTCTCCTCCATCATATCTGTGCTGTCTGACTCACATAAGGCCTCATGACTTTAGAGGCAATTAACAGAAGGGTCAATTTCTACCCACATGCTGAAAGGTTCTTTGTTCTCTCTCGGCTGTTCCCGTTAGGGCACACCATGGCATCTGATCCGCATATTAGACCTGGCACAGGTTTTATGCCGGATGCCCTTCCTGTTTCACTCCTCTCACAGAGACAGTTTAGAGATGCCATTTAACCTAAACACATGTCAGGGTTCAAGGTGAACCGTTTTATTTCCCCAAATTGTCCAGAGTTCCAGAAAGTTCACAGTCCCAAACAAATCTTTGTATTTTACAGTGTTATTCACATATAAATAAGCACAAATAAGCTTATGACCTAAAACATCATCAGATTTTCACACATGTCCTAAAAGTAGATAAAGAGAACCCAGTTACACAAATGAGACACAAATATTATACTTGGTCATTTATTTATTGAGGAAAATGATCCAATATTACATATTAGCGAGTGGCAAATGTATGTGACCCTCTAGGATTAGCAGTTAATTTGAAGGTGAAATTAGAGTCAGGTGTTTTCAATCAATGGGATGACAATCAGGAGTGAGTGGGCACCCTGTTTTATTTAAAGAAAGTCTGCTCTTCACAACATGTTTGTGGAAGTGTGTCATGGCACGAACAAAGGTGATTTCTGAGGACCTCAGAAACAGAGTTGTTGATGCTCATCAGGCTGGAAAAGGTGACAAAACCATCTCTAAAGAGTTTGGACTCCACCAATCCACAGCCAGACAGATTGTGTACAAATGGAGGAAATTACGACCATTGTTACCCTCCCCAGGAGTGGTCGACCAACAAAGATCACTCCAAGAGCAAGGCGTGTAATAGCTGGCGAGGTCACAAAGGAGCCCAGGGTAACTTCTAAGCAACCGAAGGCCTCTCTCACATTGGCTAATGTTAACGTTCATGAGTCCACCATCAGAAGAACACTGAACAACAATGGTGTGCATGGCAGGGCTGCAAGGAGAAAGCCACTGCTCTCCAAAAAGAACATTGCTGCTCGTCTGCAGTTTGCTAAAGATCACGTGGTTTATTTACCATCCATTTCTGTCAAATCTTATAATTGCTTACTATGTTTTGTCTCTCAGGGGAGCGTTGCTGAGCTTGACTCCTGCAGCTCTTGGCAATGCTCTTACTCCTGCAGCACTGATGAACAACACCACACTGGCAACAATTCAGGGTCAGTGCCCAGAACT
>JAJAGP010005556.1:0-31824 GCA_025084515.1 Ancistrus triradiatus
TCTTTAAAAATTCTACAATGTGATTTCCTGGATTTTTTTTCTCATTTTGTCTCTCATAGTTGAAGTGTAGCTATGATGAAAATTACAGAGCTCTCTCATCTTTATAAGTAGGAGAACTTGCACAATCAGTGGCTGACTAAATACTTTTTTGCCCCACTGTACAATGCATTCTAGAGAATTTGTGGCAACAGTCCATTTCCCAAAAGGTTGCTGGTTTCTCTTTCCTGTCCAGCATGAAAATAACTTGTGCAGAAAGGGAAGTCCACAAAGAAGTGGTTTGCTGAGCTTGGTATGAAAGAACTACATAGAACTTAGACAGAGCCTTGACCTTACCTTGATCTTAACTGCTTTGGGGTGCACTTGAATCAGTCTTTATGAGCGAATTGACAATGCTTAACCTCACTAATGATCTTGTGGCAGAATGGAAGTGAAACTGCAGCCATTAAAACATAATAAAAAGCCTTTGCAGAAGTTTGTAGGAGAAGCATAGGATGGGAGGTGCAAAAATATGACTTGATATTTGGTTGTCCACATACTTTTGATAAATGCGTTCTCGAAAAGGTGTTTTAAATAAGGCTGCGAAGACATTACTGGTAGTTTGGGATTGATTATCCAAGTACTCATTCAAGAAAAAGGAAACAATATTTATATAAACTGGTTTGTGCTTGAACTGCTACGTCTTTAAGGCTATGTACATTATGCAGGTGAAGGCTATCTTTCAGAATTAATGCACTTTCTTGAAAGGGAGCATTTCAAAACTGCCCTCTATGAAGTTACTGGACTGGTGCTTGAAAGTTTGTATTTTGGCATAAATATGACCTAAAACTTCATCAGAATTTTGCACATGTCCTAACAGTAGATAGAGAGAACCCGATTATACAAATGGTACAAAATATTATATACTTGGTCATTTATTTATTGTATGAAATTATCCAATATTACATATCAGTGAATTGTAAAAGTATGTGAACCTCTAGCATTAGCAGTTAAAGGTGACATTAGAGTCAAGTGTTTTCAAGCAGTGGGATGACAGTCCGGTGTGAGTGGGCACCCTGTTGTCTTTAGAGAACAGTCCTATCTTCATAAATATGTTTTAGAAGAAAAGAAGAATTCTGAAGCCCACAAAATGTTGTTAATGCTCGTCAGGCTGGGAAAATGACCAAACTTTTGCTGTAGTGTTTCTGCCACCAATCCACAGGCAGACAGATGTTCAAACTGAGGAAATTTAAAGCCATTGTCACCCTCTTCAGGAGTGGTCAACCAACAAAGAGTGTGTAATATTGTTCACAAATGAATAAGGGTAACTTCTAATCAACTAAAGGCCTCTCTCATATGTACTAAGGTTAATGTTCATGAGTTCACCATCAGAAGAATGCTTAAAAACAAAGGTTGCAAGGAGAAAGCCACTTCTCTCCAGTAATGAATGACTATCTACAGATTGCTATAGATCAAGTCTGGTCAAGTCTGCCTACCTGTAGGATTGAACAATGAATTCCGAATTATACTAGCAAATCCTATAGGAAAATGTCGGACATTCATCTTTGACGGAAATGTCAAGAAGATATGGGTCATGCAGCAGACAACGACCCTCAGCACACAAGTTGTTCTACCAAAGAATGGCCAAAGACCAATAAAGTTAATATTTTTGAATGGCCAAGTCAAAGTTCTGACCTGGAAATTGTTGTATTTCCTCAATAAATACAACTATAAAACTGGTTCTCTTTATCTACTTTTAAGACCTGAATAAAAATCTGATGTTTCCAAGTCCCAAGTGGTCTTTATTGTCATTCCTCAACATAACACTGGATACATTGGAAACAAAATGTCATTTTTCAGGCCCACGGTGCAGCATACAAGAAATACAACTGGTACATTGTGAGAGCCAGAAATCTTGCTTGTTTGTGGTTGACCAAATACTTATTTTCCACCATGATTTACAATTAAATTCTTTAAAAATCCTACAATGTGGTTTCCTGGATTTTTTTTCTCATTTTGTCTCTCCTCGTTGAAGTGTACCTATGATGAAAATGACAGACCTCTCTCATCTTTCTAAGTAGGAGAACTTGCACAATCAGTGGCTGACTAAATACTTTTTTTGCCCCACTGTATCGCTGTCGAAATTGTAAAGTTATAGGTATTATGGAGTTTGTAAGCATTGTAGGCATGTCAACATTATGGACATGGACAATATAAAGTGCGGATGCAGATGAGGAGTCTTTGTAAACATGAATAGTAATCATGTTTAGAAATGAAAGTGCTGTGTAGCAGTGTTTATGTAATATTACAGAATCAAAGTGCAGTGTGCAACAATATGCAAAATTGCAGCTCGGTTTGTGCAGGTTTTGGGAGGCTCTGGAAAGAAGCTGTTGTGCAGTCTTGTGGAGGAGGAGCAGATGCTCCGGTACCCTTCTTCCAGATGGCAATAGGATGAATAGACCTAGCAGTGGTGTACTCTGTAGAAAGAGTCTGTGCTGAGCTGTCGTGGCAAGGCTGGTGATTGTTGAGAAACCAGGTGAAGTTGTTATGCATGTACACACCAAGGAACTTCAAGGTTTGACTCCACACTTGAGCTGCGCTTTGCAGTCAACATCAGCTCTTTTGTTTGGTCAATATTAGTAGACCGATTGATATAGTGGTGTCATCAGCAAAATTGATGCTATGCTTTGAGCTCTGCTTTGGAGCACAGTGGGTCAGCAGCGTGAACAAAAGTAGGCTGAATACGCAGCTCTGGGGGTCCTGGCCTTCAGAATGATGCTGCTGGAAGCTGTGTTGCTGATTGTGGCAAACTGGCGTATACAGTCGTATGAAAAAGTTTGGGCACCCCTGATAATTTTCATGATTTTAGTTTATAAATCATTGGTTGTTCAGATCAGCAACTTGAGTTAAATATATCATATAGCAGATGAACACAGTGATATTTGGAAGTGAAATGAAGTTTATAGGATTTACAGAAAGTGTGCAGTAATTATTCAAACAAAATTAGGCAGGTGCATAAATTTGGGCACCCCAACAGAAAAATTCCATCAATATCTAGTAGATCCACCTTTTGTAGAAATAACAGCCTCTAAACGCTTCCTACAGCTTTCAGTCTGGGTTCTGGTTGAAGGTGCTTTGGACCATTCTTCTATAGAAAACATCTCCAGTTCAGTCAGGTTTGATGGTTTCCGAGCATGGACAGCCCACTTTAAATCACAACACAGATTTTCAGTAATATTCATGTCTGGGGACTGAGATGGCCATTCCAGAACGTTGTACTGGTTCCTCTGCATGAATGCCTTGGTAGATTTTGAGCAGGGTTTGGGGTCGTTGGCCTCGGTGCAAGTTCAACTTTGTCACTGATTCTTGAACATTGTTCTCAAGAGTCTGCTGATATTAACTGGAATCCATGCGACCCTCAAGATTGCCTGTACCTGCACTGGCCACACAGCCCCACAGCATGATGGAACCACCACCAAATTTTACTGTGGGTAGCAAGTGTTTGTCTTGGGAATGCTGTGTTCTTTTTCCACCATGCATATCGCTTATTGTTATGTCCAAATAACTCCATTTTAGTTTCATCAGTACACTGCACTTTATTCCAAAATGAAGCTGGATTGTCCAAATGTGCTGTAGCACACCTCAAGTGACTCTGTTTGTGGCGTGTCTGCAGAAAAGGCTTCTTCTGCATTACTCTCCCATACAGCCTCTCCTTGTGCAAACTGCTCTGAATAGTTGAACGATGCACAGTGACACCATCTGCAGCAAGATGAGGTTGTAGGTGTTTGGACCTGGTCTGTGGCTTGACTATGACTGTTCTCACCATCCTTTGCATCTGCCTATCTGAGATTTTTCTTGGTCTGCCACTTCGGGAGTTCCTTAACTAGAACTGTGCCTGTGGTCTTCCATTGCCTCACTGTTCCTCACAGTGGAAACTGACAGCTGAAATCTCTGAGATAGCTTTTTGTATCCTTCCCCTGAACCATGATGTTGAATAACCTTTGTTTTCAGGCCATTTGAGAGTTGTTTTGAGGCTCCAATTTTGCCACTTTTCAGAGAAGATAAAAAGAGGAGAAAAACTTCCAATTGGCCACCTTAACACTTTCTCATAGTTGGATTCACTTGTGTATGTAGATCAAGGGTCAATGAGCTTACAAAACAAATTTTGTGTTCCAATAATTAGTGCTAAAGGTATTCAAATGACAAAGGTGCCCAAATTTATGCACCTACCTAATTTTGTTTGAATAATTACTGCACACTTTCTGTAAAACCTATAAACTTAATTTCACTTCTCAAATATCACGGTGTTCATCTGCTATATGATATATTTACCTGAAATTGCTGAGCTGGACAACCAATGATTTATAAAGAAAAATCATGAAAATTATCAGGGTTGCCAAACTTTTTCATGCGATGTATGCATAGAGCGGTGTTTTTAGGGATATATAGAAATTTCCAAGTTTTCACAAAGCACCAATGTAGATCATTCCTGAACATTTTATTGCTTAGATTGATTCATGCCTACAGTACGTACCGGAAGGGGGTCATTGTCTTAATATGCGTGTTTTATAAGATCTTTATGAGAAGATTGTGTCATTGTTCTATGACTTGGACCTAACCATAACGTGAACATTTTTTGGCCAGTGTACAGTAAGGATATAATTGTTGTTATCCAGCTCAGTGAGCGTAGATTGAAAGTTCAGTTCCGCAGGGGTTTCGTACCACATCCTGAAAATAAGATAAAAACCACAGAAAACAACTGCAGCACAGGAAACAGCATCTGTGTTTACACTCTGTGGCAATCGTTTGAATCAAAAAGTTACAAGCAGAACTTTTTCTTTAGCTGTGCCTGTCCGGTACCAGGCTCAGTTACCATATGTGCATTTTGCTGGCAAACATTTGTGCAACGGAGCCCATCTGCTGCTATGCAAAACTTGTCAGCCAACCTCTTTCCTGTCCATCAGTGAGACGAGTTCACCGCAGGACTAGTGCTGATGAGATATTATTCAGGTGGTGGACCTTTCTGTGGCCAGGATAGTTTCATGTTAGTCTGTGTACATGTATGATGGGAATAATAAAGTAGATGTATGGAATAAATTGGATTCTGAGCTCATTCATTGACTTGTGTTTGGTTTGTTTGCATCATGTTGTGCCTGTGATTTAGTTTTTGTAGTTCACAGACGAATTGTGCTTAATTTTTTTAAGTACATATGATTTAATGTAAAAAAACTACACTTTGGCCATATGTCTGGTAATGTATCACAGTGATTACTACAGGAATTTTGGATTATTTGTAATTATTCAATATTTTTTTTAATCAAGTTTTATGCCTCCTGTGTTTTATTCCTTGTTTTTTTTCCCTTTTAAGGTTGTATTTCCATTGAACTTGGCACTTTAGAATTTAAATACAACCTAATTCATTATTATCATTATTATAGTAACCTGTCCACGGCTGTACCACTTTACTTAAAGGTAAAATCTGCCTTATAAGTACAGCTACCTGACCTAGGCAAGTTGATGAACTTTGGTCAACATCTTTGTTTCCTGTTAAAGACTTGTGCACTTTGCCCATCCATTCTGAGTACACCACCACACATGAAAATGTGAGAGAGGTTTCTGTTTTGATTAGTTTGCAAATGTATGTGTGTTGGGGAGGTACGCGGTTTCACAGTATCTCCTGTGGCAACACAGGCAGCAGAAACGAACATTGTTTTATTGGTTAAGAAAGGTTTTCGACAATGTCCTGGTGCAGAAAGTATCATTAATGTTGTGCCTCATACATGGTTATATCTCTTCATATACACAATCAGCAATGCTGTTTAAGTTATATAATTTTTTAATATATTTTTTTCCCACTGCCTTTTATTACAACTGAATGGGTAAATATAGAAAAACTGTATCCTCACTGACAAATGCTAAGTCTTGAACAATTATTGTAATAAGCTTAAGTTCACTAAGGTGACTTGTTTCTAATGAAAAGGGAAAAATCTAGTGTAGGTGTAGAGTGACTTAGAGTTTAAATAAATGAATAATGACTTGAAATAATGTTGTGGTTAATATGGGAATACGTATATACAACTACTTGAAGACAAAAGAAGATCAACGAGTGCTGATAGTCCTGAACTTCCCTCCACAGTCACCTGACCTGAACCCCATCAAACATTTATGGGGGTAGGTGAGAGAGACAGACAGGGAAAATCGGCCATTCAGTAACATCTCAAGGGGCTCTTTGGAACATCAGATTTTGCACAAACGTGTGGAGTCCATGCCAGCTCGAAAGCACATTGTCATGACAGAAAAACGAAGGAACATACATTTACATTTACAGCATTTAGCAGACGCCCTTATCCAGAGCGACTTACAATTGATACAATCTTACAATCCAAGCAATTGTGGGTTAAGGGCCTTGCTCAAGGACCCAACAGTGGCAGCTTGGCAGAGGTGGGATTTGAACCCTGGACCTTCTGGGCCAGAGTCCAGTACTTTAATCACTAGGCAGTGGTAATAAATTCTGGTGCGTGTGTCTTGTTTCAAGAGTGAACTTTTCACTCAATTTTTATGCCGATTATATGATTAGTAACGAAAAGCATGCAATTATATTTATATTTATATTTTCAAAAAGGAAACTTGAGAGTTTGGGTACATATGTGTACTCAATATACAGCGCAGTGGCAACATAATTAAACATATTCGTTTTTGTCAGGTGTTATCAGGCTTTAACTATTTCTTTTTCTCCGTGCACGTTATGAACAATAAGTCATCCATGATTAAAGCTGTACTGCCGAGAAAGTGCCACAAATCAGCACACACAGACACACACTCAGACAGTGACACAGAAAAAAACCACAACTAAACACGCTGGTAAGGAGTTCAAATCAGATGAAACAGTTGAAGCTGCCTGATTATCATTACATCAATACGAAAATGTGTGCGTCTTTCATTCCCTGCACTCTAAACGAGTTCTCTATTCTGTGGACTCCCGCTGCGCGCCACGCAAGGCCTTTGGGCATCTAACTGTCCAGATGACATGCACGCACTGCCATTTCATTGAATGAATGACCTAATTTTACTGAGAACTATTTTCATGATTAATAGTCTCAGGTCTGATGTTTCCAGTGAGCCTTTTTAATGCGCAGAGTGAAGGGTGTGAAAGTGCAGGTTTCCCGTCACGCCTCTTTCACACGCGCGAAAACATTACCAGCTTTATATTCCTCCAACCTCACTGCATCGCCGCCGATTCACCAACCATGTCCCAGTGCGTCTACTACGGACAGATTGACAAAAACGATGCTGAGAGGCTGCTGGAGAAATATGGGAAAGATGGAAGTTTTCTCTTGAGGGACAGTCAAAGTGTGCGAGGAGCCATGTGCTTGTGCGTCAGGTAAGAAACGCAGACTTTGGTGCTAGGTCTGGCTTAGTCGTGTATTTCCCTTTTCCATTAAATATTTAGAATATTTAGAAACCCCACACATTTTAACCAGTGTTTTATCAACATGCAACGCTATTCATTTATGTCAAACAAATTTGTGTAGTACATTAAATGCTAAAATCATTTTAATTCAACTAGAAAATACACGGTCTTACACATGTCTTTTTGTGTCAAGGAAAACTCCATTTGTCCACACCTACAGGATTGTCCATTCATCCCAAGGATGGGCTGCTGAGGTAAGGCTACATTTCAATAACACTATATCCACTGGCAGATGAAGTGAAGCATTGATAGTGTGCTGCTCTGAGCAATGTTCTGCTGGGAAATCTTAGGTTCTACCATTCTTGTGGAAGTTTCTTTGAAACCTACCAAAGCTCACCTGCCCAAACCTTGCTGCAGTCCTAGTGCACCCCTTCATGGCAACGGCATTCCCTAAAGGCAATGGCCTCTTTCAGAAGGACAATAAGCCTTGCCGCACTGCACAAATTGTTCAAGATTGGTTGGAGGAAAATGAAAAAGAGTTCAGGGTATTTGACTTGGCCTCCAAAATCCTCAGATTTAAGTCTGATTGGGCTGGACGAACAAGTCCAACTCACTGAGGTCCTGCCTCACAACTTAACAGGATGGATATGCTGCCAAGTCCAATGGTGTTCCTGTCAAATGCAGATTTTATTTACAGCTTTTTTCCTTTCATTTTCCTGGGACAAATGAACAATGCATATAACTGTTGAATATATGCATTTTTAATTGGTATATATTTATATATACACTTTTTGTAATAGAAATAAATACATTTTAAAAAATGAAGCAGAATTCATAAAAGGACTCCAAAAACAACTGAACACAATGATGGGACACAGAAACAATACAAAACCAAACATACACATATAATAAAAATAAAACTCAGGAAAAACAAATTAGTTTTATCCCTTTATATCACTTATCTCATTATATCCTAAACGTGCAAAGCCAAATTGTGCACTAACATCTAGTTGTGTAGACAGGGAGACACTGCTATGTAATCTACCTATTCTGGGCAGTCGAGGTAGGCAGTCTACTTTGGATAACCAACAATTTGTCCAATCAGATTTTTGTACTCTAGGGTTTCTTTAAAGCCATTTCACCATTTGTGTATTGTGCTTTCAAAAGTGCTCTGGGATAAGGTGGCTCTAAGGGTTAAATCAGGAGGCCTGATCACTTTTCCAGCTCCTGTTCTTGTAGGTTTTCATTTTTAACCAATTTTGTTTTCATTCTAGTGAAACATGTCTTTTATGTGGGTTAGGCCTTTTAATTTGTTTATAACACTGACATGAAAACTTACATATTATAGCCTATACTGACTACAGGACTTTGAAAACAACTGAATGCAATCATCCTCTTGACTCACACAATTAGCCTGATTTATTTTATTTGCATTATCCAATGACCAGACTATACCATTCTATGAAATTTAGTAACATACAGACAAACACTGGAACCAGAAGCTACACTGTGGGAAGCTGGAACCAAGACGTAGACTACAGATATAGCCGTCTCTATCCTGTCATGTGTTTCCTGTCATGCCCTCAGGCCTTACATATGCACAATGATGAATATAAGTGCACTAGGGAAGGTTTAAGGAACTCAAATTAAAGAGGGGTCAGACCATTTGATCGCCCTGAATAGCAAGATCTAGCACTAAAAAGTTACAGACTTCCTCTTGCCTTTAGTGTTTTCTATTTTGAAGTGATTTCATTATGTAGGCAAAATTTATGTTCATGGTTGCTGGTTTTTAGGTGACAGGTGACATTCAAATTGGCATGAAAAATCTATGACTATTGGAGAATATATTTGAGAACATATATAAGTGGCACAGCAGCAATTAATTTGAGTTAGAGGGTTCCTGGACAGGTCCCATTATAGGTCCTTCCTGCACCCTAGCCCAGGTCCCATTATAGGCTCCAGAAACTCCCTGCATGAGGGGTGAGCATACAGCTGTTGCCTTCTTGCTCTCATCCAGAGCGACTTACAACTGATACAATATTACAATACAAGCAATTGTGGGGTAAGGGTCTCACAACAACTCAGTAGCTTGCCAGAGGTAGGATTTGAACCCTGGACCTTCTGGTCCATAGTCCAGCACCTTAACCACTAAGCCCAGCCACTAAGTTGGTTTGTGAATTGGCGTTGAATAAAAGCAGAAGTGGAAAAACTGTATAAAAAGCCAAGAATAAGCCCCAAAAACCATGGGAAATTGTGCTGGCGGAGGAGGGGCATTCATAGTGAAAGTGCTTTTAGGGCAGAAATGCAAATAGTGTCCTGATGAAACAAAAAATAAGTGTGGGTCACTGGGAAAAAGGGCAAGACTTACAAAAGAGGAAATATCTTGCTCAGAAAGGGTTTCAAACAGATGCATTAAGGTTGAAAAACAACTTTAAATGTATTTCAAGGTCCATCAAATCTTCAGTTTTGAACTTTTTTTATGCTTGCATATTGTATTAAGCATATTTACTAGTATGTTTGCCAGGGCAAATGATTTATGTATTTATTTATTTATTTATTTATTTATCACAAATGTATGAAACTGGTGCTTTATAAATTGTTGTCCCATTTTTTAAAAAGTCGGGTTTCGTAGTGAAACACATAAAATGTCGCTGACAGTTCTATTTAGAAAGCATACTTTGACAGGTATAAACAGGAGAGATGTACCGAAACGTTTTGATCTATTGATAAGAAGAACTACTGACGGAAACTCTCAAGACCTTACTCTTTCAACCACATTCACATATTAAAACATACTTGCCATGGTTCCTCTTATAATCAGGAGTGTAATTATCATTTTGTCCCATAAAACTACCCTGGTTCAACCTTGCACGGCATTTTGGTTGTTCAGTGGCAAAGAAGAGCAGCCAGACAGACTGGAAACAGAAGTACTCTCAGCAACGGCATCTTAGTCATAGACTACAGATATAGCTGTGTTCTGTGCCGTGTCTGTCTGTGGCTTTGCATGACAGACTAGTATAAATGCACTAGTATAGATTTAAGGAAGGTATGATTCAAATCAAGAGGAAATGAACACTGAGATCTTGTGTATCTGTGATTAGAAAAGCAGGAAGTAGCATGTTGCCTACTTATAATAAAGATTTAATAATACTGAGATTTTACCTCTTGGTAGACCCATACTGTTAGTCCTCATTTGGAGCAGATATTACTACCGAATACACCTACATTTGAAATGTACTTTTTAAAATGTTATTGCTAATTTTTTTTAGAATAATCAAAAACATATATCACTGTTGCTCATTCGTTCATTGTCTTATGTGCTTATCTTAGTCAGGGTCACAGGAGAGCCGGTGCCTAGCTGCCAACACAGGGCACAAGGCAGGAGCAACCTTAGACAGGGCGCCAATCCATCGTAGGGCACGTACACTCACACTCTGAGGGGCACTTTGGAAACACCAGTTAACCTAACACATGACTTTAGTTTCGCTCTTAGATTTATCATCTACGCCGCCCAAGGAGGTTGGGTCCCTTTTTGAGTCTTGGTCCTCCCAAGGTTTCTTCCTAGAACTAGGGAGTTTTTCCTTGCCACTGTCGCCCCTAGGCTTGCTCAATTTGGGATTGGACGTAGTTATTAGGAGATAATCTAAACTTGTAAAGTTGCTTTGAGACAATGCTCCATTGTAAAAAGCGCTATATAAATAAATCTGACTTGACTTGACTTGACATGTCACTGGAATGTGGGAGGAAGTTTTTTTCAGATCTCAGAGGGTAACATCTTATATTGGAGTAAAGCACAGTGAAGTGTGAACTTGTGGGAACCCTTTAAACGTTCATTATATTGTTGCATAAATATGACCTGAAGATTTTCACACAAGTCCTAAAAGTAGAGAAAGAGATTCTATTTCATTTATTTAATGGGGAGGATGATCCAATATCACGTGTCTTTTGCAAAAGTATGTGAACCTTTACTTTCAAGACGTGATGTGATTTCTGCCACTAAATATTTCTGGTAACTCATTAAATTCCTAAGAGAACAGCTTCAAGACTGTGTTGTTGGTGAGGTTTCTTCCACAAACCACTTGTTTTAGGTCATTCCACAATATTTTAACTTGGTCATTACACACAGTTTACGTTATTCTGTTCTGTCCATTCTTCTGAAGGTGATTGTCTTCCTTGAAGACCAGGGGCCGGATTCACGAAAGTTTCTTAAGAAGGAAAATCTTCTTAAATGTGTGTTTCCTCTTAACTTCATTCTTAGGAAAAAAGTTACGAAAGTTTGTTATTCTTCAAATAACATCTTAAGAATGATCTTATTTTGTATTCTTAACTCTCTTGGTAAGAACAATTCTAAGAGTGAGTGGTATTCTTGAACACATTCTGTTCATAACCTTAAGATAACCTTACACTTGTCTTAGGCTGGAAGAGGTGAAGGTAAGCATCTAAATTTGAAACTTTAAACAATGTAGTTACTGCAAATCTTAGAAGGCTTACATTTCTATTTCAATTCTTAAAAGCCCTTCACGTGAAGGTCGTCCTTAAAATACAAAAGTCTATATAAGGACAGTTTCTGGCAAAACTGGCTGTTTCTTCCACTGTCACCTCTATTTCTTGTTTGCTAAGGTTTTTTGAAGGCTTGGTTTGAATTTCCTGCATTTTGCCATCTTCAGAGAGGATTAAACTAATAAGCTGTAAGCTGTAAAATGCAACGTAGTCGACATACTGTAAGAAAATGAATGTAAGAGAATGAAGAGTTTCTTAAAATAAATATGATTGAAAAAATGAGTTTTTTCAAGAATTGCTTTAAAGAACATTCTTATGAACTTCTTAGTGTTTTGTCTTAAGAGCCTTGGCAAGTGTTTTCTTAAGAAAGATTTCATGAATCCGGCTCCTGATTTTCTTTAGAATTTGCTGGAACAATTCATCATTCATTGTTCCTTCAATGATGGCAGGCCAGCCTGACCTAGACACAGCAAAACAGGCTCAGATCATGGCAGTACCATCCCCATGTTTCACCGATGGTATAAGGTCTCATTTAAACCAAATCGTTTAGTCCTAACATTTTCTGATTTGGCTTGTTTTGCATTGTCTTGCTGAAAAATGCATGGCTGCCATTGGAAAAGATGTCATCTTGATCAGCTTATGTTGCTCTAAATCTCTAATGCTGTATCTCAGAAGTGTAAATGACCTTTGCCAAGGGCGCTGACCCAACCGCATACCGTGACTGTGCCTGGCTTTTGGATTTGTTGCTGATAACAGTCTGGATGTCTTTCCAAAAAAGATTATTTTACATGTACTGAATTATACTTGCCATTCGCAGTATGGTATTTCCTTCAGTTTAGTGCAGCTCATGTGAAGGAACATGAAGAGAAGAGAGTGGAAAGCAGAGCTTCTGGACAACTCCATTCCGAACTACCTACAGGGTGCTAAATAACACAAAGTATAGGTGGAATTTACTATGATAGTGGCAGAGTCTGTGGCTTGTGAGGTGAGAGCAATCTGATGAATACCACAGTTCCTGATGACTTGGCCTGAGCTGGCAACATGAAGGTCAGATGGTGCAATGACTGGGCCCCGAGATGAACCGGTGTCCAAACTAGGGAGCACTTGCGCTAGCACCCAATTCAATCCCTCAACCAAATGAGAACTTAACTTCATGTATTAGTTATGTGAAGACACAATAATGTTGCGTTTACTAGCATGACTTCCTTAATTTGTTTGAAAAACAGAAATAAAATGTGTTGGAATCTGATTCCTGACCGATTCATGTTGAACTGGGTTTCACATTATCAGGTTTCTTGGTGAGCATAGCATGCATATCTTTGTGCATTGATCAGATTTTGATAACTGAACCATTCTTCCTATCTCCTCTTACCACTTAAGACTGAAGGCAGAGAGAAGCTACAGTGGTTTAAGTCACTGGACAAGCTCATCGAGTGTTACAGAAAGCCAGATATGACACCCCATAACATGGTTCCCCTTCTGTATCCTCTTGAGAAAACAAATGTAACTAAGGAAGAGAGTTACTACACAGGTGAGTTTCGGTGTCTCTTTATCCCTACATCAGTTTGTGTGGTACGTGATTGTGTTTGATAATGTCATGACTTGTGAATCAGTGAGTCTAGAGTGTTTCCTTGTCAGCGGCCACAACACGATAACATCTACCAATCTGGAAAAATGCAGATACAATCTACAAGGGTACTTTTATGTGTACATAAATCTTACTCTATTCAAAGTGACTTCAAATTGAAGCAAATACAAATCAAGTATAAAGTTTTTAAGGAATTTAGCAGCAAAGGCAAAAGATGCAAGCTTTGTAGCAACTAACCAGAAACAAGTGCAAGATAGTAATATCAAGAAACATTGTTAGCTACAAGTAAACTTCCACAAACTCTTCCTACGAGCCATTACTCACACGTGAGGGATGCAGCTTGAGCTAATCAGGATTCATCATACCAGCATATTGGGAATTGTATTTCATTTGTACCCTATCAACTAAATACTGTTTTGGGGGAAAAACAGTTTGAGTAGAATACATAGGCCATATCCAGCATATTCAACTTATCATACTGTAACTACCATACAGTGGGGCAAAAAAGTATTTAGTCAGCCACTGATTGTGCAAGTTCTCCGACTTAGAAAGATGAGAGAGAAAAACAAATCCAGGAAATCACATTGTAGGATTTTTAAAGAATTGAATTGTACATTATGGTGGAAAATAAGTATTTGGTCACCCACAAACAAGCAAGATTTCTGGCTCTCACAGACCTGTAACTGCTGCTTTAAGAAGCTCTTCTGTCCTCCACTGGTTACCTGTATTAATGGCACCTGTTTGACCTCATTATCTGTATAAAAGACACCTGTCCACAGCCTCAAACAGTCAGACTCCAAACTCAACCATGGCCAAGACCAAAGAGCTGTCGAAGGACACCAGGAAGAAAATTGTAGACTTGCAGCAGGCTGGGAAGAGTGAATCTACAATAGGCAAGCAGGTCGGTGTGAATAAATCAACTGTGGGAGCAACTGTAAGAAAATGTAAGACATACAAGACCACTGATAATTTCCCTCGATCTGGGGCTCCATGCAAGATCTCATCCCGTGGGGTCAAAATGATTGATCATGAGAACGGTGAGCAAAAATCCCAGAACTACACGGAGGGAACCTGATGAATGACCTGCAGAGAGCTGGGGACCAAAGTAACAAAGGCTACCATCAGTAACAACACTATGCCAAGAGGGACTCTCATACTGCAGTGCCAGCGTGTCCCCTGCTTAAGCCAAACATGTCCAGGCCCGTCTGAAGTTTTGCCAGAGAGCATATGGATGATCCAGAAGAGGATTGGGAGAATATCAGTGGTCAGATGAAACCAAAATAGAACTTTTTGGTAAAAACTTTGGAGGAAAAAAGAATGTTGAGTTGCATCCCAAGAAACACCATACCTACTGTGAAGCATGAGGGTGGAAAACATCATCCTTTGGGGCTGTTTTCTCGCAGAGGGGACAGGACAACTGATCCGTGTTAAAGGGAAGAATGAAGGGGGCCATGTATCGTGAGATTTTTGAGCCAAATCCTCCTTCCATCAGTGAGAGCATTGAAGATGGAACGTGGCTGGGTCTTCCAGCATGACAATGATCCCAAACACACCGCTCGGGCAACGAAGGATAAAGCTCCATTAAAAGCATTTCAAGGTAATGGAGTGGCCTAGCCAGTCTCCAGACCTCAAACCCATAGAAAATTTGTGGAGGGAGTTGAAAGTCCCTGTTGCCCAGCGACAGCCCCAAAACATCACTGCTCTAGAGGAGATCTGCATGGAGGAATGGGCCAAAATACCAGCTACAGTGTGTGCCAACCTGCTGAAGACTTACAGGAAATGTTTGACCTCTGTCATTGCCGACAAAGGTTATGTTACAAACTATTGAGTTGAACTTGCTATTGACCAAATACTTATTTTCCACCATGATTTACAATTAAATTCTTTAAAAATCCTACAATGTGATTTCCTGGCTTTTTTTTCTCATTTTGTCTCTCATAGTTGAAGTGTAGCTATGATGGAAATTACAGACCTCTCTCATCTTTCTAAGTAGGAGAACTTGCACAATCAGTGACTGACTAAATACTTTTTTGCCCCACTGTATATAGCGATAAACTACACTATGCTCTATAATCAGAATATTGGCTGTGTTTGTCTCAAATTTCAAACTTTTTTTAATTTAAGTAGAAAGTCAAGTGGAATGTGCGCTGTGTGCCACCTAAGGGGAGTTTTAAAGGCTTTTTCAGTTTGGGAATTCTTCAAATCTGTTAAAAATTGTTCACTGCAAATAAGAAAAATGGTTTGGCACAAAAGAGAGCATCTTACCTTTTGTCAAAGCCACAAATAATAATAAGCTACTTTCATTTTTGTTTTGATTGCCTCTGGTAGATCATTATTGCTGAGTGTGGTTTTAACCACAGTCCTCAATGGCAGATACAAAATCAGTCATAAAGAAGTGCATCTTGCCTACTGCACTAACTGCTCTGCCATTGTGTGTTGTTTTTTAGCAGAACCAGCTTACATGGAAATTTGACCTCCTAACGCAACCCCTGGACTGCGAGTGTGTCTGTATAAAGTGTTGTAGTCTAAACTTTATAAACTTGTAAACTAAAAGCTATGTTTATGGGTTCTTGCCATGTCCATCACATCAGGTGTATTCATATAGAGTGAAACATATTTAACAAAGTTTCAATGAAAACAGTTCATATGACAGCAAGTTAATTACCATACAAGCAGATGATTCACAGACAGATGATTCAAATGTTATTCAACATATACATCTGTGGTTTTACATATTTTAAGCAGGGGGTGTAGGGACAGGCCCTTAGAGCCTACGTAACACCACAAATATGCTATACGTGTATGTATATGATGTAGGCAATAATTATTTTAATATTGCCATCCTTGTAAACATTGATTGGGTGATGTATACGATAGTTAATGTATGGTTCTTTTTCTTGTCAACTGTAAAATATTGTTTTGTCATTACACTGACACTCTTTGTCCTTACAATCAATGGTCATTTCATCAGGTCCACCCACTCACCATATCAGTGCACTTTGCTGACTGTAGCCCATCTGTTGCTATGCACAGTTGTCAGATCCACTTTTCCCTCACCACCAACGGAGCAATGTCAGCACAGAAGTGACACTGAAATGGCAGTGACATTGTAGTTTGTGTAGTGCTAGTGGGCTTTTAAATACTGTACACACATGCTGGCCCCATTATTACTCATGTTTAGCCTGTTGGTACAGCTCACAATGTTGATAGGAAATCATCATACCCCTTTAAAATCGTTACACTCTTTGTCTTATGGCCTGGTAAGGATTTTGAAAAATTATGATGATTTTCTATAGCCGCTGTACATGTTTTTTGTCACGCACAATTTATGTTGTTTTCTTGTCGTTCATCGGTGTCGTTTTTTGATCACAGGAAACTGTTGGCTGGATAATGACGTAATAATTTTGTGACTGAGCAGATCCTAATAAAGTTTCCAATACAATCATTAAGTATATTTTCCAATAGAGCGTATGAGTTGTGCATGTATTGAACATTGAACTAAGAATGTAAACATGCCATTGTGTGGTAAACGGGTCGCCACTGATTTTAAGAATGTATATCACTGGGTCAGGAATCAATGTTTTATGTTTAATTTGAAATACAGCAGTATATCACAGTCTGTGACCATATCAGACATTT
Organism: Ancistrus triradiatus; assembly: GCA_025084515.1. NCBI lineage: Eukaryota > Metazoa > Chordata > Actinopteri > Siluriformes > Loricariidae > Ancistrus > Ancistrus triradiatus. Next base: position 17,115 of record JAJAGP010005556.1, read on the forward strand.
GAACTTTAAATAAAAAAAGTTTATTAAAAAATCTATTTTTATGAATACATTGCCATATAAGGTGTTATAACTGAAAAGCAGTGTGATTATTTACATTTTCATAACACAGTATTTGGTGTGGACTAACAGTATATCAGATGAACTGATAAGATTTACAATATTTACGTACATACACTTTAAAATTAAACATCATCTTTTAATCATTTCAAGATCATTAAATGAATGTGTTGTAAACGTCTGTATAATATTACATTATGGGATTGCATAATTTCATGTTTGATTAGGAATCTTCAAGATAAAAGCAATTTTAGGCAGAATATGTTAAAATTATGCAAGAAGTATACAGTGGGGCCAAAAAAGTATTTAGTCAGCCACTGATTGTGCAACTACTTAGAAAGATGAGATAGGTCTGTAATTTTCATCATAGCTACACTTCAACTATGAGAGACAAAATGAGAAAAAAAATCCAGGAAATCACACTGTAGGATTTTTAAAGAATTTCATTGTAAATTATGGTGGAAAATAAGTATTTGGTCAATATATTTGGTTCAACTCAGTACTTTGTAACATAACCTTTGTTGGCAATGACAGAGGTCAAACGTTTCCTGTAAGTCTTCACCAGGTTGGCACACACTGTAGCTGGTATTTTGGCCCATTCTTCCATGCAGATCTCCTCTAGAGCAGTGATGTTTTGGGGCAACACGGACTTTCAACTCCCTCCACAAATTTTCTATGGGGGCTGAGGTCTGGAGACTGGCTAGGCCACTTCAGGACCTTGAAATGCACTTTTTAGGAGCCACTCCTTCGTTGCCCGGGGAGTGTTTTTGGGATCATTGTCATGCTGGAAGACCCAGCCACGTTCCATTTTCAATGCTCTCACTGATGAAAGGAGGTTTTGGCTTCAAACCTCATGAAACATGGCCCCGTTCATTCTTCCCTTAACACGGATCAGTCGTCCTGTCCCCTCTGCAGAAAAACAGCCAAAAGCATGATGTTTACACCCCCCTTCTTTACAGTAGGGATGGTGTTCTTGGGATGCGACTCAGCATCCTTTTTCCTCCAGTTGAGTTTTTACCAAAAGTTCTATTTTGGTTTCATCTGACCACTCCCAATCCTCTTCTGGATCATCCATATGCTCTCTGGCAAACTTCAGACGGGCCTGGACATGTACTGGCTTAAGCAGGGGAACACGCCTGGCACTGCAGGATCTGAGTCCCTCTTAGCGTAGTGTGTTACTGATGGTAGCCTTTGTTACTTTGGTCCCAGTCGTCTGCAGGTCATTCATCAGGTCCCTCCGTGTAGTTTGGGGATGTTTGCTCACTGTTCTCATGATCATTTTGACCCCACGGGATGAGATTTTGCGTGGAGCCCCAGATCAAGGGAGATTATCACTGGCCTTTGTATGTCTTCCATTTTCTTACAAATTGCTCCCACAGCTGATTTATCACACCAAACCTGCTTGCCTATTGTAGATTCACTCTTCCCAGCCTGGTGCAGGTCTACAATTTTCTTCTGGTGTTCTTCAACAGCTCTTTGGTCTATGATGTGTACGCTGTTTATGGAAATTACAGACCTCTCTCATATTTCTAAGTAGGAGAACTTGCACAAAGCAGTAATGGAATGACATAATACTTTTTGCCCGCACTGAAATCTAATTAAAATAGTAATTCATTAATTTTCTTTACCATGTCTATACCAGGACCTATCTCGCACAGGTATTACAGGTGGCAAGGTGGAAGCAAACCTTAGACAGACTTCCATTCCATGCAAACACTCACACATTCAGGTTAGGATGTGCTAGACATGTCTTCAAAATGTGAAACGAAACCCACACACATGGGGTTAACATGCAATCTCCACAGCTGAGCAGAACCAGGACTCAAACTCAGGGCTTTGGAGCTGTGAGGTGATAGAGGTAACCACTGTCCCACCATGCTGCCCTAATTAAGGTATAATGATAAAAAGAACTATGGAACTGCAATTTCCCTACTAACAAAACGCTCTCTTACAAACAAGGATTATTAAACAAAGAAAATTCCGATGGTCTGCTTAAAAAGACATTAGACACAAGGGAAGCACATTAGTAATGCATACATGGTAATGCACACATTAACTTTATTCAGTTTTGCACAGTGGGCAAGAATAAAAGTTGCAGATCCATTAACATATTCAGAGTTGCAGAGTAACTCAGTGACATTAGTAATTAATGGGGCCTAAAATAATCGGGCAACTTGTGGCGCATTTTATCTGTTCTGCTTACCATATAGATGCACTTTGTAGTTCTACAATTACAATCTGTAGTCCATCTGTTTCTCTATTTATTTTGTTCGCCCCTTTTACTCTGTTCTCTAATAATCAGGACCCCAAAAGGACAACCATAGATCAGGTGCTATTTGGGTGGTGGATCATTCTCAGCACTGCAGTGACACTAATGTAGTAGTTTTATGGGACTGTGGTGGCCTAACTGTTAAGGTACTGGACTATAGACCAGAAGGTCCACACTTTGATCTTTGGAACTTTCTTCACACTTATGGATTGATTTTTCACGCACTGAAAGAGACATTCACTGCAACTGTATCACCTCTTCGCAATCTAAAAACCTGTCATGCACACTGTAAATATATTTATAGACCTGATCACCATATGCAATTCAGTGAGTATGTATATATTTATGTGTGGTGTAGTATATATATATATATATATATATATATATATATATAATACTAATAAGATATATATACAAATATTACACACACACACACATTTAGTAAATATATATATACATACACACACACAACACACACATTATAAATATATATATACATACACACACACACACACCACATGTATAAATATATATATACATACACATATATACAATACACACACACACACCACACACACACACACACACACACACACACACACACAGTGCCTCTTTGGTCAAAAGTATTCGGCCCCCTTGAACTTTTCAACTTTTCTTGCCACATTTCAGGCTTTAAACATAAAGATATGAAATTGTAATTTTTGGTGAAGAATCAACAACAAGTGGGACCACAATCATGAAGTGGAACGGAATTTATTGGATATTTTAACTTTTTTTAGAAATTAAAAACTGAAAAGTGGGCCCGTGCAAAATTATTCGGCCCCTTGCGTTAATACTTTGTAGCGCCACCTTTTGGCTGCGATTACAGCTGCAAGTCGGCTTGGGGTATGTCTCTATCAGTTTTGCACATCGAGAGAATGGACATTTTTGCCCATCCTTCCTTGCAAAACAGCTGGAGCTCAGTGAGGGTGGATGGAGAGCGTTTGTGAACAAGCAGTTTTTCAGCTCTTTCCACAGGCATTCTCGATTTGGATTCAGGTCTGGACTTTGACTTGGCCATTTCTAACACCTGGATACGTTTTATTTTGTGAACCACTCCATTGTAAGATTTTGCTTTATGTTTTGGATCATTGTCTTGTTGGAAGATACCGTATTTTTTCGGACCATAAAGCGCACCGGATTATAAAGACGCAATATCAACGATCGGCTGCTAACGGATCTATTTTCATACATAAAGGCGCACCGGGTTATAAGGCGCATGAAATGAAACAAAACTCCTTAAGTTCCGTCGGAAGCTCAGTTTGGCAGCTGCTCTATGACCATGTTTGTACTGCGTGACTGATAGCGTTTGAGTTTGAAATCCGCCTTCGAGAATAAATGAATGAATGCCAGCGTACCCTAATGCTGAAGCACATACCGTATTACTCAAGTGATGTTTCCTGACTACAGTGGCCGTAAGCTTCGTAACTTACCAAGACCGTGCCTAAAACATTTTGACAGATTTATGAGCGCCGTGTACCATCTACAATCGTTTTTTTTTTTGTTCTAGGTCAGAAAGCACAACCAGAATTAATTCATACATTAGACGAACCGCATTTTAAGGTGCACTGTCGATTTTGAGAAAGTTAAAGGATTTTAAGTGCGCCTATGGTCCGAAAAATACGGTAAATCTCCACAGTCTCAGGTCTTTTGTTAGACACCAACATGTTGTTTCTTCCAGAATGGTCCTTGTATTTGGCTCCATCCATCTTCCCATCAATTGTAACCCATCTTCCTTGTCCCTGCTGAAGAAAAGCAGGCCCAAACCATGATGCTGCCACCACCAGTTTGACAGTGGGGATGCGGTGTGTTCAGGGGTGTTGAGCATGTGTTGCTTTTACGCAAATATAACGTTTTGCATTGTAGCCAAAAAGTTCGTCTGCCCAGAGCACCTTCTTCACATGTTTGGTGTGTCTCCCAGGTGGCTGTGGCAAACTTTTTATGGATATCTTTGAGAAATGGCTTTCTTTATTCTGCCACTCTTCCATAAGGCCAGATTTGTGCAGTGTACGACTGATTGTTGTCCTATGGACAGAGTCTCCCACCCCAGCTGTAGATCTCTGCAGTTCATCCAGAGTGATCATGGGCCTTCTTGGCTGCATCTCTGATCGTCTTCTCCTTGTTGAGCTGAAAGTTTAGAGGGACGGCCGGGGTCTTGGTTAGATTTGCAGTGGTCTGATACTCCTTCCATTGCATATGATCGCTTTGCACAGTGCCCTCCTTGAGATGTTTAAAAGCTTGGGAAATCTTTTTGTATCCAAATCCGGCTTTAAACTTAAATTAAAATTTCACATCTTTATGTTTGAAGCCTGAAATGTGGCAAAAAGTTGAAAAGTTCAAGGGGGCCGAATTACTTTTGCAAGGGCATGTATTACACATAATAACACACACACACATATATATATTATATATATATATATAATTATATATATATATATATATATATATATATATATATATATATATATATTTATTTGACAACAAAATAACGCACCCAGATAGTGTTACGGTTCGCCATATTAAAAAGAATGACGAACCGTGTAAACAAAATATAAATGATTGGGATCCAAGTGCAGTTAGCTCCAGATGGTAGTTATAACCAAAATAAAACTAAATAAATGAAAGAAAAACAAACCAAAGAACTAATTGACTAATGAAATTCAATAAAAGAAAGTGCCGTAAGCGTACTGCACCGCTATTCTGAGTGCGCTTACGGTGTGCTTCCGCTGTGCAAACGGCGCTTAGGATCTGCCCATGCGCAGTGTGCAGAAGCCTGGATGAAGCTTCACTAATAATAATGATAAGTGCCTTCACGTGTGTGGCATGGACGCGGGGAGCGAAGAGGACGAGGCTATGAGCTCTGCGTCCTCTTCTAAGCACGATCGGAGAATTAAAAAGGTTTCCTCCAGATTGCGGCGAGGGGATGGGGCAACGGCGTGAGTGAGACGACAGCGGGGGCTAGGCTGAAAACAGCCAGAGCAGCCGGACAAAAAGAAAAGTAAAAATAAACAAGGCTGCCCCTACCCTACCTAGGGCCCTAGTTTACCTAGGCTGCCTCCTAGCAGCCTCCGTCTGGAAACCTTGACGTCCCCAGACGTACCGCTGTCCCTAATGAAATAAATGCAGAAGAAAAAAGAAAAGGACTTTCTGTCGAAAATGCCATCTTTCAGCCGGCAGCGCGAGCGTGTCAGTGCATCAGGCTGAGCCGGGAGAATATGGAATGCAGCGACCCCGAGCGAGGCACAAAGATCTTTATAAGTGCTCAGCAGCAGGTGTCGCCACTTACCCGTAATAAGCCCGAGAAGGGCCGACGCATGCGCGATCGCACTGCTGATGCTCAAACCGAGTTAACTCCTGACCATTAGCGGCCAGAGAGTGACCCCTGACAGAAATCGAATTGTCGAATTGCTGCAAAACATGCAGTTACGTCTCAGGCAGGTATGTAAACGATTACAGGTGTGGTTTGTTTAGACACTGGGGCTTGTTACAAAAAAGGCCCTCAGAGGCCTTCTCCCAGAACTTCTGGGTAGCGTATTTCCTAGTTACAGGTCGTTGACTGCTACACATGCCTCTACAAAGACATTTTGTGTAGTTGACAGACTGTTAGGAGTTGTTGGGAGGAGTAGTTCCCTGAGGGCAGGCCCACATGGCAACGGATTTTCCAGAAAGACCAGCAGTAGAAGTGATTGTTTGATCTACTGACAAGCATGAGCAGCACAGTTTCACTGCCCACCATCCAGACACCGATGGCATCTGCACTACACATCCCATCACTGATTGGATCAATTTCAGGTGCTTAGCAGGAGGAAATTTATTGTCACTGCACCCTTGTCCTCCCACTGACAGCCAGCCACCCTCCCCTTCGTTTGCAGTGGTGTCATGAACAAGAAACCTAGACTGCTACAGACTGGAACCATATCATTTTTAGCATCGCATCCAGTTTCTGTTTGGGCTCCAACTAAGGTCAGGTTCAAGTATGGAAGCCTCACGGTGTGCACTTCAATCTTGTTTTTGCTGTGGAGTGACACACTGCCCCAACTGCTGGTGTGATGATCTGGGTGGCCACTGAATAAGGCCACCCTAGTAGTGATACGAGGGACACTAACAGTTCAGCGATATGTGCAGGACATCCTGCGGCCAAGTGTTGCCTCCCATTGCAGGGCTTCCAACTAACATTTTTCAGCAGGATAATGCTCACCCACACACGGCAAGGGTTTCCCAGGAATCCCTCTCCACCAGATTGCAACACTTCCTTGGCCTGCCTGATCACCAATTGAGCATTTATGGGACCAGCTGGGACTCAAGCTTTGACAATCTACAAGTGTGCAGGGTCTACAGGTGCACCTGCAACATCTGTGGGCAAATGTGCCACAGAATTCCATATGGAACCTGTACACCTCATCTTGATACCATGTATCTCATCTTGTATCCAGGCTTGAGGCTGCCCAATAGGGTAACTAGAGCCTCCTTACAATTGTAGTTTTCCCCAATATAGTTATCATTTTGCTCTAATATTGTAATCACGAACATAAATCATCATTACATTCATACATATAAAGTTTCAACAAAGTTTATATATATACATACCTGGATCAAGGTCCAATCACTCCAGTCAAGATTACCCTGTAAATTCCAGGATATTCTAGGTTAAGGTGCAGAACCTATCCAGGAATCCACTGGACATACACAGGACACCAGTCCATTTAGGGTATTGTAATCACACCACACAACCTTCAAGCTGCAAGCCAGGCCCAGAGTTTGAACACAGGGACTATATTTTCCCAGAAGCCGACTTGTACATCAGAGCCGTTAGAGCTGTCATGTTATAAATGGGATCTAGTATATAGGTTTACACTGTGGCTTGTTTAATTTATTCCACAAGGGGGCAGTAGGCATGTCATAGGAAAGTTTTTGGAAAGTCCCGAAGTGTGAGCAAAAACCCACGGTCTACTTATTATTCACAGCAAGTTCCCATATCACACACTGAAGATGAAGCAGTGCGTAGCGCTGACTGTGATCAATAAATACTTTAAAACTGTACAGTAGGTACAGATGAACCGATGGGAACATCTGTATGCCAAACCAACTACATTTGGCAAAGTGATTTTTTTGTTTATTGAGAAAACAATTGTGGCCTGATCGAACTGTAATGATTAATGGAAACCCCGACACCCACAAATTTACATTTACAGAGATGAGGCAATTGAGTGGTCACTGTAGGGTATTTTTTTTAATTGTCTTCAATCAGCAGGGTGCTTTTCAGAGAAACCTTGGTTAAATGTGACTTACAACTTAACTAGGTATTTAATACACACAATACTACACAATAATACAAATTATTATTTAACACAGTTTATACAACTCCAATATATACATATACATATGCTTTACTGCTTAAAAGGCATACAGTAAATATATAAGAATATAAGAGAATCTGATATATAATTTATCATCATGAAAAAAAACATGACATGTTACATATGATTAACTGTATATACAATGAAATTGTTTGGAGATACAATGTATTTATGTATGCATATAACATTATACGACTTTGCTATGTAACGTCAACCTACAGTGGTGCTTGGAAATTTGTGAACCCTTTAGAATTTTCTGTATTTCTGCATAAATATGACCTAAAACATCATCAGATTTTCACACAAGTCCTAAAAGTAGATAAAGAGAACCCAGTTAAACAAATGAGACAAAAATATTATACTTGAATGCTAAACGTTTCCTGTAGCTGTTGATCAGTCCTGCACACCGGCTTGGAGGAATTTTAGCCCATTCCTCCGTACAGAACAGCTTCAGCTCTGGGATGTTGGTGGGTTTGGACTCATGAACATTAACATTAGCCAATGTGAGAGAGGCCTTCAGTTGCTTAGAAGTTACCCTGGAGTCCTTTGTGACCTCACCAACTACTACACGCCTTGCTCTTGGAGTGATCTTTGTTGGTCGACCACTCCTGGGGAGGGTGACAATGATCTTGAATTTCCTCCATTTGTACACAATCTGTCTGACTGTGGATTGGTGGAGTCCAAACTCTTTAGAGATGGCTTTGTAACCTTTTCCAGCCTGATGAGCATCAACAACTCTTCAAATGAATTGCTCATTTTAGAGGTTCACATACTTTTGCCACTCACTAATATGTAATATTGGCTCATTTTCCTCAATGAATAAATGACTAAGTATAATATTATTGTCTCATTTGTTTAACTGGGTTCTCTTTATCTACTTTTAGGACTTGTGGAAATATCTGATGTTTAAAGTCATATTTATGGAGACATATAGAAAATTCTAAAGGGTTCACAAACTTTCAAGCACCACTGTAAATAGAAAATAAAAGTAGGATGCATGCTCACCATATAGTAAAGCAAAGTGTTATGAAGACACTGGGTCACTTTGGTCACCCACTCAAACCAGCATTTTCTACACAACTAGCCACTCTCAGTTAACACTTGTGAACCAATGTTTAATGCAGTTCTGCTGTGTAACCTTCTTTCAAGGCAGATCTTCTGACAGTCTGTATTTCTAACTTGTCACCTGACATATCTCTGTGCCTTCTTCACCTTCTGACACACAGGCTTGCTTTGTTGGCACCTGGTATAAAACAAGAACAGTCAAAACCATTCAAAGCAATACAGCCAAACTGGGCGCAGATTTTCCTAATGAAGGCGATTCGATTTACCTGATAGAAATCTTCCTTCTCGAGAATGAGTTTTATGTTTTTGGATGGACTTGGAATAGATGGGAAAAGCCGCTCAGAAACCCTAGTGAAACAAATAGCATTACATGCTTCAAAGCAAGAACTACAAGCCAAAAATAAACCTGCCATATTCGTAAATACCAGCTCTCCTGCGACCCTGTCCAGGATTGAACGAATGAGAAAGTGAAGTGTGTTTAGCAGCCGTGTTCATGTGACACTTCTTATGAGTGCGGTGCTCGGTTTTATTGTATTTATTCTAACTAGTCCATTTTCCGTTTGCATTTGTTCTGTCTTTTGTTACCATTCCAGTGGGATGAATGCTTTAGTTTCGGTAATCCTTGCACTACAGCTCAGCCAAAACACCTAGTATTTGTACTCAACAGCCACAAGGTTCTGGAAACATCTCTCAGGGATTTGGTCCGTATTGGCAGGATAACATCTTTTGCAGATGTGTCAGCTGCACATTCATGATCCCATTCCACCACGTCCCAGTGGTGCTCCATTGCATTGAGATCTGCTGACTGTGGAGGCCATCTGAGTACAGTGAACTCATTGTCATGTTCAAGAAACCTTTGTGAGAATATCTGAGCTTCGTGACATGATGTGTTATCCTGCTGGAACTAGTCATCAGAAGACGTGTACACTGGGGTGGTAAAGAGATGGACATGGTCGGCAACAATACTCAAGCATGCTGTGGCGGTAAATCGATGCTCAGTTGGTATTAAGTGACCCAAAAGGTGCCAAAAAATATCCCCCAGAAAATCACGCCACCACCACCAGCCTGAAACATTGATAAATGGCAGGATGGATCCACAATTCTGTGTTCTTTCAAATTCTGACCCTGAATGTCACAATCAAGACTCATCAGACCAGGCAACGGTTTTCCAGTCTTCTATTGTCTTGTTTTGATGAGCCCGTGCAAATTCTATCCTCAGCTGATTGTTCTTGTATGACAGGAGTGGCAGCCAGTGTGGTTTTCTGCTGCTGTTAGCCCATCTTCTTCAAGGTTTGAAACGTTGTGCATTAAGAGACGCTCTTTTGGACACCTCGGTTGTAACGAGTGGTTATTTGAGTTACTGTTGCCTTTCTATCAGCTTGAACCAGTCTGCCCATTCTCTCTGGCATCAACATGCCATTTTCACCTAGAGAAATGCTGCTCACTGGATATTTGATCTTTTTCAGATCATCCTCTGTGAACCTTAGAAATGGAAACTCCCAGCAGATCAGCATTTTCTGAAATACTCAGGTCAACCAGTCTAGCACCACCAACCATGCCATGTTCAACTTCACTTAAACCACCTTTCTTTCCCATTCTGATGCTCGGTTTGAACTTCAGCATGTCACCTTGACCATGTCTACATGCATAAATGCGTTGAGTTGCTGCCATGTGACTGGCTGATTAGATATTTGGATTAAGGAGCATTTGAACAGGTGTACCTACTGAAGTGCCCAATGAGTATATATAATACTTAAGTTATTCATTAATGTTAGTAAGATCTAGTTCATATTTCTCCACCTGCACATGAAAGAGCAGCTGCATCCCAAATCCAAGGATGCTGCCCCTATGGGATCCTAGAATCAAGCCCTTAAATCTCAGTTGCTCACCTCATTTGTAAGTCACCTGGTTGAGGGCACCAGCTAAATGCTGTAAAAGTAATAAATATAAATAATTAAAGTAAACTGACCCTGGTCTACTGGCAGCTAACCTTACATCCTGGTCAGTATGCAAGTAATACAAGTAGACATTATTTTGATATATTAAGCCATAAGTCATTGAGTCATAAGTAATGTGGTGTCAAAGTATTGGATTGGTGACCAAAAGAGTGAGGGTTTAGGCTGCTGTGTTGCCAAGCTGCCACCTCCTGAGCAAGACCCTTTAGCTTTAATTGCTTAAATAGCTAAATGGCAATCTGCTAAATGCAGTACATGTAGATCACAGATCATGTTCTTTAGTTCCAGATCTGCTTAGTGAATTCAACAATGACGTGAATCAGTTTCTCATGCTTGCACTAATATACTTCAGTTCAGTTCAACTGACCTAATAATGTACTACCAAGAGGTGACCGGGACTCTCCAAAGGGAAATGGCAAGAGGAAGTAGTGAGGTCTTAATGACAGTATTTAGCATGCACGATTTGAATGCTTTCTGTTTTCTACAATGTGCACAATAATGCTAATAGTGTCATCACACAGTAGAAAAGTGTTGCATTATGGGAATGGTACTTGAGACCAGTCCAAAATAGTTTTAAGGTCACATGTATTACACTGATAGCTCATAAGAGCTTTAGTAACATGCACACACAACTGACTGAATCTGATCCTTCCCTCATGGCTTTAACCCAAAGTTATTTATACTAAACTTGTTACTAAAAACAGAACATCCTGATCTACTGCATACATCTGGCTTATACTCATTAAACTATGAAACTTGTTTTTGCTGCTAGTTATTGAGTGCTGAAATATAATTGTTACACACAGTCAACCTAAATTATAAAAGCAACCTTGTACCTGGAAATGGTTCACATAACAAATATTCTGTTAACAGTAGCCCTGTTTACATGATTTCCTATTGGGAAATCCCTACTGGGTTCATCTGTATTCAAAACCCCACCTACTGTTGTCAGTATCATTCATTTTTGACAATGATTTCATCACTGACCGTCTGATTTTCCTGAATGCTTGTTACCTGCAGATTGGGCGGGGCTTCGTCTCTCTAATGAGTATTGGCAGTTTTATCACATATACCACCACAAGCACTTTTCTGTTTCTGTTAGCACTATAAAAGCTACAGTATTAAATGCACAACCACTAACTAATAATTAACCACAGAATTTAGTAAATGTGGAGGATGTAGTTACTGGTAAGAAGCCATTCAAAATAAAATGTAATTTTGTCATTATCAAAAAAGGAAAATGATTAACGTACCTCTCGTGTTAAGGTGTGAATTTGGACAACAGGAGTTCAGTTAGTGGGCTTTGACAGTAATTATAAAATGTGAAATGTATAGAAATCAGAAATCTAAGCTTGTCATACAGTATGTGGAGATACGGTCATCAGTGACTTCACAATACCAGTGTGACTGATGATGATAGTATGAAGTATAGAAATACATTAAAACAATATAACCTTATATGAAAAATATGGCAACAACAAAGAATGGTACTGCATCCCCAAGTCAGAAAAAGGTGGGAAGGTATGGAAAATGCAAATATAAAAAGAACGCAATGCTCCTTACATGTTGCAGACAGTATGAACCCATGATATGTAAGGTCTTATCTGATCAACTTCATTTCATTTGTTAAAAAAAAAGACCCAGAATACTGATTCATCTGGCCACAGAACACATTTCCACTGTGTGATGGTCCATCCTAGATGCCCAGAGAAGCCGAAGTGCTCCGGACCAAAGATGAAAAGGACCATCCAGACTATTATCAGTTACAAGTCCAAAAGCCAGGCTATGTCATGGTATGGGGTCGGGTCAGTGCCCTTGGCAAAGGTCATTTCCACTTCTATGATGCAGCATTAATGCAGAAAAGTACACTGAGATTTTAGAGCAACATTAATTCCTTCAAGATGACATCTTTAACAGGGATGTCCATGCATTTATCGACAAGACAATGCAAAACAAGTCAAATCAGAAAATGTTAGGACTGAAATATGGAAATCCCTTCCACTCTTTCTTTGAGGAACATTGTTGTGAAGATTTCAGCTAATTTCTCACACGTGTTGACAAACTGCAGATCCTCTGGCCATCTTTGCTCCTTAAAGACTCAGCCTTTCCTGGATGCTACTTTTGTACCAAATCATGACTCTAAATTGCCGTGCCAACTTTTTTGGAACGTGTTGTAGGCCTGAACTTCAGGAATGGATGTTTATTAACAAATTAAATGAAGTCGACCAGAAAAAACCATGAAATATATTGGGTACTGTCTGTAATTAAAAAAAAAGCGAAGTAATGAAGGTCCCGATGACGGTCGGGTTCGAGTTGGGAGGCCTGGTGGAGCGACACACTGTCCCAACTGCTGATGTGATGGATGAGGCAGGACCAGCTGCAACATCTGTGGGCAAATGTTACACAGGACACCAAACGGAACCTGTTTGTCTCCAGTGCCCAACCGTATCTCATCTTGTATCCAGGCTAGAGGCGGCCTAACCGGGTAACTAGGGCCTCCTTTCAGTTGTACAGTTTCCCCAATAGGCGTGTCCTATCGCCCTAATACTGTAATCGCGAACATATATCACAGTTACATTAATACACAGTCAGAGTGGGGCCACTTTTCAGCCCAGGAGTTTAATGCCCAAGCCCAGGCCACTTTTTCCATGGTGCAATAAACATAAATTAAGTGGCTCCTACTATACTGTTTTTTTTTTTTATTAGAAACATGTTAAAGTATGTGTAGACGTACTGTGGTAGCCTAGCGGTTAAGGTACTGGACTATGGACCAGAAGGTCCAGGGTTCAAATCCCACCTCTGCCAAGCTGCCACTGTTGGGTCCTTGAGCAAGGCCCTTAACCCACAATTGCTTGGATTGTAAGATTGTACCAATTGTAAGTCGCTCTGGATAAGGGCGTCTGCTAAATGCTGTAAATGTAATACAATATAATATAGACGTTAAATACGCTTACGTTGACCAATATTCCACTTCAAGAATAGGTTGATAAATTAACAAAATAATAGCAAAAATGGTGAGGTTTTTTTATTTTTTGGTGAACAAGTGTACTATATTCTTTACAGTGAATTAGTCAGCAAGTCATACACCCTAGGCATAATGCCAATCCATGGTGGGATAACTTATAGTACATGGATTCACTCATTATACTTCTATTCTATGTAAGTTTATGGCATTTTTTTTGTAGAATCAAAGCTCATGTTGATAGTATAACAGAGCTTGGAAGATGATTTAGGATTTAAGTAACAGTTCAAATAACCTGGGAATGGTGTTTATCTCTAAGTAAAATCTCTCTTGTCAAATTTGTAATTTCTCATTTTGACAATAGCTGCATTCTTCTCATTTTTATACCACTGTCTATATTTTAAACACATAGTCAGATCTAACTTCCATTGCTATCTAAATCTGGGAATATTGCTTGTTAATAAAATATTGAGTGATCTCTGAAGCTGACAAACACGGTTTTGAATTAAACATTAGAGCACACATCCTATGTTCAACCCTTTCTTTTTTTAGGTTCCTTATTCTTGAGAACTGATCTTAATATAGCACATGCAGTGGTGTGTTAACAGAACAACTTCAGCTTTCTGGCTATGATCAGCCGTTGAGCAAATGTCACCACGCCATGTTGAATATACTGCACCAAATGAATCAACTACAAAATGTAGAAATGAGGAAAATCAAATAATGGTAAAAGCAGGAGAGATCAGATAAGATAAGCAATTTGATACAGGAAAGAATATTTTACCTTTGGAACTTGCAGAGCAGTAGAAAAGCTAGAAGCATCATAGGAACCACAAACGCAATGGATGCAATCACACTGACGTTTAGCTGGTTAGCCTTTTCTGATGCGCCAACAACTGGTTAGGTGAACATACACACATGATTCTTTTCAGATCTCACACTACAACCCCATGTACCAAACACTGATTTATGACTCACCCACAGTTTCACTCCAATCACTCCAAAA
>JAJAGP010005557.1:0-31813 GCA_025084515.1 Ancistrus triradiatus
CACACCATGGTAGAACAGTTTAAACCCTGCACCAATGCATCGAGCCTTGCTACCCTTCCACTTTGTCTCCTGCACACACAAAACATCGACCTTTCTCCTCTGCATCATATCAGCCAGCTCTCTACCTTTCCCTGTCATCGTCCCTACATTTAGGGTTGCTACCCTCAGTGCTATAGTCTGGCCCCTCCTGATTTCTCTCAGTCTCCTCACACGCTTCCCTCCTCTTTGTTAACCCGGGCCGCGACTGATCCGGTATTTTGAAATTATTATGAACTCGCATACTTTATTTGGCAAATGTTTTACACCGGATGCCCTTCCTGATGCAACCCTCACCATTTATCTGGGCTTGGGACCGGCACTAGAAATACCCTGTCTGAGCAAACTAGCGGCTGGTTTATCATCATAAAAGTAGCTATTATATTATATTGATATTATTATTAATAATAATAATAATGATAATAATATTTATCATTATTATCATTATTATTATTAAAGTAGCAATAATAACAATAATAACTATAATAATAATAGTAGTAATAATGTTGTTGTTGTTGTTATTATTATTATTTTAGTAGCAATAATAATAATAGCAGCAGCAATAGTAGTAGTAGTAGTAATAATAATAATAATAATAATAATAATGACTAATAATAATAACAATGTAATAATAATTCAATATTAATCATTATTTTTAATTGTTATTATTTTTATTATAGTAACTAAAATAATAAAATTGGTAAGAATAGCAATAATAATAATAATAATAATAATAATAATAATAATAATAATAACAATGATAATAATAATGATAGAAAAAAGAAATAGAGCTGTTTCTGTTGGGTTAGATCATCCCAAAAGGTAAATCCTGGTAAATATACTCACTAAGATTGTTTCAGAGCAGCTTTATAAAGATCTATATCCACAGCTCTAACTGAGGGGCGACAGCAGCAAGGAAAATCCCTGACCCTTATAAGGAGCAAACCTTGTTAGTACTGAGGCTCAAAACCAGACTAAACGTCGTTAGAGAGCCTAGATGCATTTGTGTACGTGTAGATGTAACGTTTGAAGCTGACTTTTTTGCTCTGAATCCATAAACTCCTCCCTAAACATGTTCCACCCAAAACCTTTACCCAGGACGGGCGCCTGCGGGTCAACGACCAGCTTCTGGCCGTCAACGGCGAGTCCCTGGTCGGCCGCTCCAACCACGATGCCATGGAGACCCTGAGGAGGTCCATGTCCACGGAGGGGAACCTGCGAGGAACCATCCAGCTGGTGATTCTCCGAGCCCAGGTATGCCCAGTGCCACCTTCTTCCTTGATGCCATGGTGAAGGATGGTACGGACTGTCTGGTGGCCTTTCTTCTAGTTTCATTTCTGATCCTGTGCCAATGCTTTTTTTTGCTCCTGGTTTGTTTTCTGTGTTTATCTAAATTAAAGTCTCTGCATTCTCCCTCTGGGTTTTTCCTCTCTGACTTCTTGCTTTCTTTCTGTATTAAAATAAAGTCTAATAACTGATGTGCTGTTGGGATATTGTGCCTTATGGGAAGCCAATGAGGTCACGAGCAGACGTGAGGTAAGGAGTATGGCGTTTTGATTAGCATTCCGACCGTAAGCCGGGCTGTCCCTCATTTTTCCTGCATTAAGCCAAATGCTGTTTGTCTGGTCCATCAAATCAGGTCTAGACTTTTAGACGGACGGTGACCGGGCACTGGGTGTTCCTTATCAACGCATAATCAATCACCTGGGAGACCCGATAGAGATTTCGTTTATGGCTTGGAAACTCCTGTTAATGGAGACGTAAAAAAATGGTTCCAAACCCAAGTGGTCCAACTGGGTCTACTCCAAAGCACCTGGGACCTCATGAAGGACCGAGAAGCTACGGATTGAGCTCCTCTTGAAATAAGGAAACCGTTTGGAATCCTGTTAATGGAGACGTGAAGAAATCGTTCCAAACCCAAGTGGCCCAAGTGTTTTGTTGAGGTCTGGGTCTCCTCCAAAGGACCGAGAAACTACGACGAGGTCATTGTTGGTTCCTCCAGCAGGATACGTCCCTGGAGGATCTGGGGAGGATCCAAATTGAGGAGAAGACTCTTACATTAGATAATTTTGACTGGAGTGTTCTGAAGCACTAGTATCTTGTACATTGGATAACCCTGAAGATAATGTCCATTAGATCCTGGGTTCATTCTTCATTCCTGCTGAAATCAAGACATCAAAATCCCATCCCGAAGCCCCCCAGCCCCCAGTCGCTAATCAGATTACACCGCTGGGGGCCCTCGGATCAAAGGCGGCCTCTTGGTTTTAATGAAAGGATGCCTGGGGTCTGCCGGGGGGACTCTAACCTCCTTCAGCCCCTCCTCATCATGCCTCAGGGTCTAGTAAGAGAAAGTGGCAGAAAGTCGGGTGCTGCAATTGCAGTGCGATTAAGACTTGGACGAAACTGGAGTCCAACAGGAGGCGAGGCTCACCAACTTGAGAGGCATTTAGTTGCTTAGAAGTGACCCTAGGCTGTAACTCGCTTTCGGAGCGACCTTCGTCAGGCGACTACTCCTTGGTTCTCCTCCACTCCTTGAGTCCAGACGTATTGGAGCACCTAATGGCAAAAAATGGTTTCAAACCAAATGGTCCAACTGGTTCTCCTGCAAAAGAACAAAAAGCTATGTCAAGGTTGTGGTAGGTTGTTCTGGAGAACCTGGAGACATTTTACTTCGGAAGACTGTGATGATTATAATAACATCCTTTCGCTAGACTCCGATCTGCAGATCGGTCCTAAATCTTCTCAGTTCCTTCTTTGTTCCTGCTGAAATCAGGACATCAAAATCCCAAAACGAACTTCAGGTCTCCTGGGGATCGCCTGAGGGACTCGAACCTCCTTCACCCCCTTCCTCACGCCCCGGGCCTGAGTAAGGGAAAGCAGCAGAAAGTCACAGACTGTGAAGTCCTGTCTTCAAGCTGACCAACATGACTGGCCTTTAGTTGCTTAGAAGTGTCCCTAGGTTGTAACTTTTTATCTGTTACCACACCTGGGTTCGACCATGGATCGGGGGAGTCCATACTCTTGAGAGGTGGCTTTGTAACCCTTTATTGGAGCCTCTGAAGGATGGCAAAAGTATTCAAATGCTTATTGTTCCGACATTTATTGCATCTCCGAGTCCAAAGTGCCTGTCGTAGTAGCGCTGCTCGTTATCGCTTCCTAACGAGGCCTATCTCCCGGAGCATTGCTCCGTCCTGACGTTGGCAGATTGAAGCTCTGAGGGGATGCCCCGCCGTGTCCGTCGGCTTAATGATCACACCGGACCGCTGAGCCATGTCAGACATGTCCACTGAGTACGGGGGAGGCCTGTCAGATTTAAGAGCATCATCTTCGCTAATGATGTCCCTCATGCGGAGCCTGTCCATTCAGCTTGTTCTGTACCCTAAGGGCGTGTGGCGTAGGACGGCACGATGTGCCCGCCGGTCCCTGAGCTGGCAGCTGGACACTCATAAAGACCTCGTCTGGGCATGTCGGAGCTGGAACAGCAGTGAGTCACATCGTGGTTTTAATGGTTTACCATATGGCTTTTTAAGCTCTCACTGCTCGCCCACACTCTGTAACTTGAGCTGCTCAGATGGTGCTAGACCTGTCCATGCCAACGGCTCCTGGCACCCAACGTATGCCAGCGCCTTGGCACCACAGCCCTGTGTTGAAACGTTTTTACACGGAACAACCGGCCCCAGCTGTTGCGTCAAATAGCGCCATTGGCACATTCCGTTAAACGTTTTCTGGGAAAAAGGTCAGCGTTTTCATAAGGTCACTTTTGCGGGGTTTTTTTTTACATAGCAGGAGGGAAACTCGACCAGAGAAGGTTCGCCGTTCCAAAACAGCCGAACCGAACCGACGCCGTCTCTCGCTTCCCCCGATGGTCAGCAACAGCATCTACCAGCACGTTCCAGGTACGTCCCTGGTTAGGGAATGGTACGAAGGGATAAAAACTGGTCTTTTATATCTTTATATATTTTTACGTTAAAATGCAGAATGGAAAAAAACATTTGGGAATAAAGGTTATGAACCTTAGATAAATGAGTCACCAGCGAGTGGCAGAAACTCGACCGGACAGTGCCCAGTCTCGAGTCGGTCGCAGTGTCCTTTCCTTTTCAAAAAACAATGTACACGTTTTAGCGTATGGATCAGAATGTTTGCGATATAAAAATAAATGTAAACATGAAATGAGTAACGTAAACGGTACACGATTATAATCTACAAAACATAAACCATTTGAATCCAGCGTTAACAAGTGCTTTAGTTTAGGAACAACAAAAGCACACAATTGAGCTATTAGGTGCCATTATGTGGAAAGCCATTTGGGACAAAATTGGTTACGACCCAGACCCGTTCCTCCTCGACGCTCTTGTTCAAAGAGTCAGCGTTTGAATCACTGAATCATTTGGTTCCAGATACTATCCTCTTTCATTTGGTGAGCCAGTGTTTGAATCTGCAAGTCATGAATTAATGAATCATTTGGCCAGGACCCCAGATTCATTCCTCCTTAGCTCCCTTGTTCAGAGAGTCAGTGTTTGAATTAGTGAATCATTTGGTTGTTTTGACGTTCTTTCACTTCTCAAATCAATATCTGAAAAAACAAATCAACTGATCTTGATTCAGATTCATTCTTCTCATGATAAGCAGGTCAGTGTTTGAATCAGTGAATCGTTTGACTGAGACTCACTCCTCCCTCATTTAGGGAGTCTAAGTGTCACAATCATGAATCATTTGGTTCCTAATAATGTTCACCCCTCTCTTGTTTAGTAAAGGTGATTCAGTGAATCATTTGGTCATGATTGAGATTCAGTCCTTTATTATTTAGCGAGTTGTTGTTTGATTGAGTGAATCAGTTGGTTGTTTTGATATTCTTTATCTTCTTAAATCAATATCTGAAATAGTGAATCAACTGGTCTCGACTCGGATTCATTTTTCTTATGATAAGTGGGTCACTCTCATTTAGGGAAGCAGTGTTTGAATCACTGAATCTTTTGGTTATTTTGGTTATTTTGCTGCTCTTATTTAGTGAGTCTGTGTTTGAATCAATAAATAATTCTTTCTTAACTTTCCTTTGTTGTACAGTAAATCACTTTTGGAGTCTGTGACTCATTTGTTTTTTGACTCAGATTCATTCTTTTCATGCTAAGCAGGTCAGTATTTGAATCGGTGATTAATTTGACTGAGATTCACTGCTCTCTCGTTTAGTGAGTCACTGTTTGAATCAGTGAGATTATTTGGGTACGAGCAACGTTTGATTCTCCTTTTTCTAGGAGTTAGAGTGTCAGAATCATGAATCATTTGGTGAATCATTCGGTCATAACTGAGGTTCAGTCTTTTATCACTTAGCGAGTCGGTTTGATTCAGTGAATCATTTAGTTATGAACAATGCTACATTTATGTTTACGATATAAAAATAACTGTAAATGTAAAACAAATAACATAAATGTTACAAGTTTATAATCGAAAAAACCGTGAATCATTTGAATCCAGCATTAAAAAGTGATATAACATCCAAAACAGTTACAGCTGCCACAATGGGGCTGTTAGGTGCTATTATGTGGAAAGCCATTTGGGACAAAATTAGAAATCCTTATTTTTAGGTATATATTTTTGCACTGTAACACAGGGTAGGCTTTATTAGGTTGATTGATTTATTAAGTGATTAATTAAAACCCACATTAGTCGATGTACGTTTATAACTGCAGACTATTTTTGTTCCCTTTATTATTATTATTATTATTATTACACTGTTCAAAAAAGAAAAGACCCGTTAAGCTTTTCCATTTATTCGGTTTGGACGAGTTCCCACCTTGGGAGGGGTGGGGGGGATGATAAAAGCCGGCAGTGGTGGAGGTCTGACCTTGAAATCATTAGGCTGATGAAATGGATTCCAAGTGGATGAATTTGCATACGAGCCCTTATTTAAATTCAGTCTACATAGAGACATTGTGTGCGGACTTCTGCTTTTATTTATTTTAAAAAGAAGCTGTTATATTTATTTTTAAATTAATTTGCTTTTATTGATCTAATACTTCCTCCTAACAGGTCCGTTCCCAGCCTCTAATGGCAGGCCCAGGGCATATGAAGATGACTTTGATGATGATTTCCCCTCCCCTCCCTCTGACCTGGAAACAATGCAGTCAGACTTCAGTAAGGGACCATCTCAAAATAGGTAACACCACCTTAATCATCGTTATCATCATTATCCAGAGCTCCCTAACTCAGAGCTCACAATCTTCCCTCTATTATTTATCCAGGATTACTGAATCCTGGTATGCTGTTGTGTTTTATGATGTCATTATGTTGTAGCCAATCAGATTCATAAAGGCCTGAGGGTAAAAGACAAAAAAAATATTTAAACCATCACAGCTGTCCATAAACTGAACATACCTACAGCCTTTTTATGTATTAGAACATTTTTATTGTGTTTATTTATATTATTGTAATCCTAAATCTAATCCTAACCCTAACATTAATATTAACTCTAAAATTAATCTCAACCCTAACTCTAATTCTTACCCCATTCCTAATTTTAACCTAAAACTAATCCTAACCCCTAACACTACTATTCTAAATCCTAACCCCAACATTATCCTAAACCTTACTACTAATATTAATCCCTAACTCTGTTAATCCCTAACTCTGTTAATCCTAATCCTGTAAATTCTAACTCCTAACGCTAATGCTAACCCCTATCTCTATTGATTCTAAATCCTAGCCTCTAATTTTACCGATCACCCTAATCCCAACCACTAACCCTAACCCATAGTATGAATCCTAAGCCTAAAATTCATCATAACCCTTAATTAACCCCAATCCTAATCTTAACCCCTAATCCTAGCTCAAACTTTAATTCTAATCCTTTCTACTAACCTTAGTCTCTAGTTCTGTTAGTTTTAAATCCTGACCCCTAACTCCAATCCGAACCCTAACCCTAAAATTAATCCTACCTCTTACTTATAACCCTAATCCTTATTCATAACTCTAACTCTAATCCTAACATTAATATTAACTCGTATCTCAATCCTAATCTAAACCCCTAACATTAATCTTAACCCCAATCCTAATCTCTAACTGTATTAATTCTAAACCCTAGCCACTATTTCTGTTGATAATCCTAATCCCAACAGCTAACACTAATTCTAACCCCTTACTATAACCCTAAATCATAGCATTAATCCTAACCTTAAAATTAATCTTAACCCTTAATTCTAACCTCAATCCTAATCTTAACCCCAACACTAATCCTAATCCAAGCATTAATCCTAAGCCTAACTATAATCATTAACTCTTAGTTCTAAATCCTAACTTCTACCTTCTAACCGAACCCTACCATTAATCCTAACCCTAAAATTTATTTTAACTCTAATTCTAAATCCAGTCCTAATCTTAACCCTAACACTAATATTTACTACTAATCATAACCCCTAACTATTAATTCTAAATTCTAACTCATAAGTCTACTCTAATTCTAAATCCTAACTCCTAAATATAATAATAACTCATAGCATTAATCCTAACCCAAAAAATAATCTTAACTCTTACTTCTAACCCCAATTCCAATTTTAAACCCTAACACTAATCCTAGCTCAAACATTAAACCTAATCTTTATTACTAACCCTAACCCCACTCTGTTAGTTTTAAAGCCGAACCATAACGTTAATCCTAACCCTAAAATTAATCTTAACCCTAACTCTAATTCTGTACTATTAATCCTAAACCTTGATCCTAACCTGAACATTAATCCTAATTCTCACTACTAATCCTAACCCGTAAATTTCGCCTAAATCCTAAATACTAACTCCCAACATGAACCCTAACCCCTAATATTCATCCTTTCCCTAAAGTTCATCTTAACCCTTAATTCTAACCCCTAATCCTAATCTTAAACCTAAAATTAATCCTATCCCTAAAAATAATCTTAACCTTTAATTCTATCCCCAATCCTAATCTGAACCCTAACGCTAATCCTAACCCTAAAATTAATCTTAAACGCTTAATTCTAACCCCTAATCTTAATTTTAACCCTATTCCTGACTCCAATCCTAATCATTACTATTAATTTACCAAACATCTAACCCTACCATAATACTACATCCTAACTCCTAACTCTGTTCATTCAACAGTGATGTAATCTGACTGACTTTTCTGATATAAAATTCAACCTCTGATTCTAAAATAATTCTTTTTGGTTCTTGTTGTTGTTCAGAGCTCAGAGAGAGCCCGTTTCGGTGGCACCTCGTCCCATGATCTCCCAGAATGAGCACACCCCCAGAGGACCGGAGTTCTACATTAAGAGAGCGTCCAAAAGCATGGACCTGGGTAAGAACTGATCAGTAGATTAAGATAAGATCTTAACGCTTAACACTAATCCTAACTGCCAAAATTAATCCTAAGCATTAACATGAAACCTAATCTTACTTCTAAGATTAACAACTAACTCTAACTCTAATATTAGTCCTAACCCCATATCTATGAAATGTAAATCCTAACCCCTCACTCTATCAACTTTAAATTTTAAAACTAAATCCTCTTGTCCTAACCCCAATCCTATTCCCCTTATTCTATTAATCCCTGAATCCTAACTTTAAAATTAATCCTAACCTCATTACTAAATCCTACCTCCAGCATTACAACAATTGTAATGCTAACACCTAAAACTCATCCTGTCCATGACCCTTAGTCCCTTAGTCCCCTAATGGTAATCCTGAATCCTTAAGTTTAACACTTAATCCTAATTTTAATCTTAATTTAATACCTCGCAATAATAATAATAATAATAATAATAATAATAATAATAATAGGGCTTCAGTTTGTTTGTGGATAAAACGCTTTTAGTTTTTCACATTCCTGCTTCTGTTTGTTAGGATTCTCTCTCTCTCTCTCTCTCTCTCTCACTCACGCATGCACACACACACACACTCTCTCTCTGTCTCTCTCTCTCTCTCTCTCTCTCTCTCACTCACGCACACACACACACACACACTCACTCACTCTTGTTTCTCTCTCAGCTGCTGCTGTTCCTCTTTATGAAAAATGAAGAGGATTATTTAAGAGAAACAGTGTCATCATGAAACTGTGTCTGTGTGTGTGTCACAGTGACGACGCCTGCGGCTGCAGCTGCTGCGTGCACAGCGTACACACACACACACACACACACACACACACACACACACACACTCACTCACTCACTCACTCACTCACTCAGAGCCGTGTAATGGTTCAGTACTGTAGGTATCACATTATTTTACACAGATGTGTTCTCTCACATTAGTGTGTGTGTGTGTGTGTGTGTGTGTGTGTACTGGCCTTGTGGCACAGATGTTCTCCTCTGTAGAACAGGAAGCTCAGAGCCCTGATTCATTATTAAACATGGCCACACACACGTTTCTAAAACATTTAAATGATTTTTTTGTTTGTTTTAAAGGTTGTTATTGCAGTCGGTGGCCACTAGAGGCAGACGTCAGTACTATAGGATTAGATTTAACTTGTTTTTATGGTGTTTTTTAGATGATCTATACTGTTTTATATCTCAGGTTGTCTGTAGACTCGTATAAAGTTTTACGTTTTTTGTATGTTTGTGAGTGAAGCGTTACATCAGTCAGGTCCTGAGGTTGCTGTGTTTTTGTTTTTGTTTTGTTTTTTTCGAAAGTTTACGTAATCACTGAGCATTAGAGTTCATGAAAGACGCTTTCTCTTTTCTCTTTCCTCTTTTCATTTCCCTGACGTTTTTGTTTTGTTTTGTTTATTACACACACCCCTGCTGCACTATCTAATTCTCCTTACACTGAGTGTGTGTATGTTTATTTATTTATAAAAAGAAACGTCTGTTCTCTTCTTTAAAGTGTTTGAACACTAATCCTAACTCTTAAAAGTAATCCTAACCCCTAACCCAGCGTCTAATTCTCCTTACACTGAGTGTGTGTGTTTTTACTTATTTAAAAAAAAAAATTCTGGAACAGGTTATTCACGTCTTTAAAGTCACAGAGAGATTACAGGACAAACACTAATCCTAAAAGTAATCTTAAAATAACTCTGTCTAATAAAATGTCTAATTCTCCTCCCACTGTGTGTTTATTAAAAAAGAGAGACTACAGCACAATCACTTCTTACCCTTAAATTAATCTTAAACTAACCCTAATCCTAACCTCTACTCTAAAATGAATAACTAACTCTAACCTAACCCTTAAATTAATTTTAGCCCTAACTCTATTAGAGATAAATTGTAACTCTTATCCTAACCCTTAATGTAATCCTAACTCTAAAATTGATCCTAACCCTAACCTAACCCCAAAATTAATCTTAACCCTATCTCCAGTTCTATTAGTTCTAAATTTTAACTTTAATATTAACCTCTAACTTTATCTAATCCTAAAATTAACATTAACCCTAACCATAACGCTCACTTTATTAAATCTAATTTTAATCCGAACTCTAAATTTAATGTTGAACCTAATCCTAGTCCCTGGCCTTAAAATGAATTTTAACTCTTACCCAACTCCATTAATCCTAACTTCTAACTCTAACCTTAACCCTAATTCTAATTGTAATTCTAACCCTAAATTTATTGAACCCCTAAAATTGAAATTGACCTTAACTCTAATCTTAACCCTAACATTAATTCTATCCCCTAACACCAGATTAAATTTAATCCTAACACTAATCCTAATCCTTGCTTCTAACCCTAAAACAAAAATCAATCTTAACCTTAACACCAATCTTAACCCCTAACTCTATTATATTTAAATTTTAACTCTAATCCCAACTTCTAACTTTAATCCTAACCATAAAATTAATCTTGACCCTAACGCATAACTCTATCCCTAACCCAAATCCAATCCTAACCCCAATTCTAACCCTAACATTAATCCTAATCCTTACTACTAATCCTAAAACCCTAACTCTATTGGTTATAAATCCTAACACAAATCCTTACCCCTAGTCTTAACCCCGAATCCTAATCCTAACCTCTACAGTGGTATGAAAAAGTTTGGGCACCCCTGATAATTTTCATGATTTTAGTTTATAAATCATTGGTTGTTCAGATCAGCAACTTGAGTGTAAATATATCATATAGTCTATTAACACAGTGATATTTGAGAAGTGAAATACTTTTATAGGATTTACATAAAGTGTTCCGTAATTATTCAAACAAAATAGGCATGGTGCTAAATTTGGGCACCCCAACAGAAAAATTACATCAATATTTAGTAGATCCTCCTTTTGTAGAAATAACAGCTTCCTACGGCTTCCAGTCTGGATTCTGGTTGAAGGTGCTTTGGACCATTCTTTTTTAGAAACATATCCAGTTCAGTCAGGTTTGATGGTTTCCGAGCATGGACAGCCACATTTGCAGTAATATTCATGTCTGGGGACTGAGATGGCCATTCCAGAACGTTGTACTGGTTCCTCTGCATGAATGCCTTAGTAGATTTTGAGCAGGGTTTGGGGTCGTTGGCCTCGGTGCAACTTTGTCACTGATTCTTGAACATTGTTCTCAAGAATCTGGAGATATTAACTGGAATCCATGCGACCCTCAACTTTAACAAATTCCTAGTACCCATAATTGGCA
Organism: Ancistrus triradiatus; assembly: GCA_025084515.1. Taxonomy (NCBI): domain Eukaryota; kingdom Metazoa; phylum Chordata; class Actinopteri; order Siluriformes; family Loricariidae; genus Ancistrus; species Ancistrus triradiatus. Next base: position 11,592 of record JAJAGP010005557.1, read on the forward strand.
ACTGGGCCACACAGTCCCCAGACAGCATGAGGGACCTGCCGACCAATTTTTCCTGTGGGTGCAAGTGTGTGTCTTGGATGCTGTGTTCTTTTCCGCTCCTTGTTATTTCCAAATAACTCAATGTTAGTTTCATCATTACACTGCACTTTATTCCAAAATGAAGCTGGATTGTCCACAATGTGCTGTAGCACACCTCAAGTTGCTCTGTTTTGTGGCGTGTCTGCAGAAAAGGCTTCTTCTGCATTACTCCCTCCCATACAGTCCTCTCCTTGTGGCAAATTGCGCTGTATAGTTTAAGATGAACTGACACCATCTGCAGAAGATGAGGTTGTAGGTCTTTTGAGGTGGTCTGTGGCTTGACTATGACTGTTCTCACCATCCCTTCGCCTCTGCCTATCTGAGATGTTTCTTGGTCTGCCACTTCGTGAGTTCCTTAACTGAACTGTGCCTTGTCTCAAAAAATTGCCCACTAGTTCCTCCCAGTGGAAACTGACAGCTGAAAATCTCGAGAGACTTTTCCTTCCCTGAACCATGTGTTGAACAACCTTTGTTTTTCAGCCATTTGAGAGTTGTTTTTGGGCTCCATGTTTGCCACTCTTCAGGAGAAATGCAAGAGGAGAAAACTTCCAATTTGGCCACCTTAACCCTTTTCTCATAGTTGGATTCACTTGTGTAATGTAATCAAGGGTCAATGAGCTTACAAACATTTTTGTGTTCCAATAATTAGTGCTAGGGTATTCAAAATTACAAGGGTGCCCAAATGTATTCACCTGCCTAATTTTGTTTGAATAATTACTGCACCTTTCTGGTAAAACCTATAAACTTCACTTCATTCCACTTCTCAAATTCACGGTTTCATGCGCTATATGATATTTTTACCTGAAATTGCTGGCTGATCTGGACAACCAATGATTTATAAAGAAAAATCATGAAAATTATCAGGGGTGCCCAAACTTTTTCATACGACTGTAACTCTATTAGTTGAAAATCCTAACCCTAACTCTAATCTTAACCTGTAACTCTACTGTTAATCCTAAATACTAATCCCTAACTCTAATCCTATCCCTGATCCTTGGTCCCTAATCCCCATTAACAATTGTCAGTCTCAGATCTTGAATCCTAATCTTAACCCTTAATCCTAACTTAATACCTAATAATAATAAAAAAAGCTTCATTTTGTGGTAAAACATTTTTTAGTTTTGTACATTCCTGTTTTATCAGGCGTTGTTATCGTCTCACACACACACACACACACACACACACACACACACACACACCAGATTAGAGCATATGGTGTCTCAGCAGCTAGAGGAAATGGTGCACGTGCAGGACATTAGGTAAAACACCTAGCACCCATCAGGACTCCAGAACGTCCCGGACCTCTACAGGGTCGGCAGAAGGAGACCGACCAGCATTCTGTGTGCAAGCCAAGGCCTTATGTGTTTCAGGTATAAATCGTTGATCTGCCGATGAATCTTTGATCTAACATTGTACTTTATTTACCTGTTTTTTTCAGTAGCTGACGAGAGCAATGTTCTTTGCCATAAAGCACAGAGCCTGGTAAGCACACACACACACACCCAACACACACGCGCGCGCGGTGCCGTCCTGACATAGATGGATGCGAAGACTGGTTATTCAGGAGAAGTTTAGTTGGGTCATCAGACTGATCTCTAGCGCCTCCTATCTGACCCGCCGCTCCCATGATCCTGATAACGGTCCCATAATTCTGGACCTGGCCCTTGAGGAGAAGGGTCCAGACCCTAAAACCCTGGCGTGTTACTGGGGTGGACTTGTAGATGAGGATGGTTCTGCTGATGCACCATTTTTGTTCCTCTAGATGCAGGAACATATTTCATTATGGGATGGTCTTTAAGAGGCTGCCTCTCTGACTTTAATCTCACTAAAACCCTCGGAGCTCGGGCCAACCCCTCTACCGCAGCACTCCATCACCCCACTGCCATTTCCCGTCTCGACCGGCCGGTTTTTAATCAGATGGCTTTGCTGCTGCTCTTGCTGCATCAGCTTATCGGGAACCCCGTCTGAACAAATCTCCTGGTTTCTACCAGCCTGATCCACAGTCCAATGCTGGTGCTGTACACCACTCGAGGTGATCTTTGTCCATGAGATTGAGCCCAGGTCTCAGTCCCAAACTTTGGCTCAACAAGCTCTTGTTCCAGAATCTATGGAACCAACAGCAACTAGAGGGACCAAGGCCAAGGTCGAGTCCAGAGGCATTTTGGAGCTCAGTAATCATAGCTGGAAATGTAGAAGGAGCTTCTGGACCATATAAACGTAACTCATGAAGCTGCATTTCTGGTTCTAACTTTGCTTCCATGGGCAGTTTGGAAGTTGGGAGTGAGCGATGATGTAGAAGGAGCTCCATTTTTTAATCTAAGGCTGCTTCCAGAGCAAGTTTGTAGCTGTAGAAGGTGCTGCAGGTCCATACCTAACCCATTAAGCTGAGATGTAGATTGTGGTCCGTAGTTCACAACTAACCCATGAAGCTCCAATATAAGGTGCTTCTCTACCATATCTAACCCATAAAGCTCCAGTTCTGATTCTGAGGGTTAATTTGGATGTCGGGAGTGAGCGATATAGATTTAGAAGGAGCTTTTGGTCCATACTTAACCAATGAACCTCCAGTTCTGGTTCTGAGGGTTAGTTTGGAGCGATAGTGTGCATAGATGTAGAGATAGAAGGAGCTTATAATCCAAACCTAGTTCTGGTTCTGTCTTTCCTTGGGCATTTGAAACTTGGTAGTGAGCACTGTAGATTTAGGAGGAGCTTCTGGTCCAAACCTAACTCTAACCTAAAGCATGGAGCTTCAATTCTGATTCTGAGGGTTAGTTTGGAAGTCAGTAGTGAGCACTGTAGATTTAGAAGGAGCTTCTGGTCCATACTTATCTCATGAAGCTCCTGTTCTGGTTCTGACTTTCCTTCCTTGTAGAATGTGCTTGTGTTTTTTCTAGCTGAACTTTTGTATCCTAAATCTAACCCTTACATCCCCCTGTAATCAGACACGACATCATTTCCTGTCCTCGAGCTAACCTTCTGATTAAAGGCCTGAAATATCATCATCATCGTCTCATTTTGTGACTTAAAAGACTCAACACTGTAGAGCTGCACCCTGTACTTAAACCAACTCTCTCTCTTCCCTTAAGGAAGGTCCGTATATTTTTGTATTTTTGAGTTATTTCCTCCAAACCCTGATTGGTCCGTCATCCTTGTCAGACTGAACGATGGATCTACGGAGATAGTGTCTGAGCGCTCCTTAATTTCCGTTCGCTAATCATGTCTGGGTCTCGTTTACCTTCCTCAGCACCCTCGTACTCTGTGGGTCCCACACTGGGGTTGCAGAAGTCCAGCTCCTTGGAGAGCCTACAGACGGCCATACAGGAGGTTAGCAAGCCTGAAGTTCCCTTCCACAGACCCGTCGGTCCAATGGTGCGTGGCCGTGGATGCAACATGAGCTTCCGGCAGGCCATCGACAAGTCCTACGATGGACCCTCAGAACCTGAGGATGGTAAGAATTTCATAAATGAAGTAAAAAGGTCCAGTCTCCTCATTGTTAGAGTCCAGTACCTGATCCTGAGATCTCAGGGTTACTAGGTGTTTTAAAGATGTGTCTCCACCTTTAGATTACTCTGAGAACAGTTCAGGCCGAGACACGCCTGCCAGCAGCTCCTCACGACAAGAGCTGGATGATGGACCTAAAGAGAAGAAGAAAAAGACCAAGAAGAAAAAAGAAAAGAAGAGCAAAGCCAAGAAGAAGGACGATGGAGATGATCCGGAGAAGAAGACCAAGAAGAAAGGCTTTGCTCTCTTGAGGTAGGATGGGATTCTTCTGGAGGAACGACCAGCCCTTCTCCACGTTTGGTTCTTGTTATTGATTTGTTTGGCCTGTCTAAGACCAAGTACTGTTTTTCTTCTGCTTATTATTATTCTTTCCACGGTCAAAAATGTAAACCCGTCCTTCTCCTACAACTTTTGAACTACTTGCACCAAACTTTACAATATGGTAGATCTTACGCCTGAATAGTTAGCTTCCGAATTTCGAAGTAATCCGACGTACGGCTTTCGTAATACCTTTGTTTAAACAGTGATTGTTTTCCCCATATTAAATGAATGGTGGAATGTTCTGGTGACTGTTGAGATTTAAATTTAAACTGTAACTGTCACTTTTTTTAAATTTCAACTGTCACTTTGTCACACAGCCCAAGTAGCCCCTCCCCCTCCCACTCCTTCTCTCTGTTCCTGGTATACCCAGTATTAATAATCTAGGGTTACACCATGGAATTACTGTAGAGCCAGAAATATTGGGACACCTCATCATCCTTAATCACATATATAAACATTTACATGATCTTTAACCATAAATATCTGGACTGAGAAATAACACTTAAACATCAAATTATTGTAAGCTAAAAGACAAATGGCCATAAATATATGGACAGCTGAATGTCTTTTAATTTAAATATCATGCACCTTAGCAACCACTTAGCAACAGCCTAAATGCCACTTTGCAACCAATTACCAAAAGCCTAGGAACCATGTAGCAGCCACATAGGAACAGCCTAGCAACCACATAACAACCACTAAGCAACAGCTAGCAACCACATAGCAATCACACAGCAAAAGCCTAGCGACAGCTTAGCAACCGTGTAACAACAGCTTAACAATCACTTAGTAACCACGTAGGAACCACATAGCAACCCCTTAGCAACAGCCTAGCACCCATGGAGCAACCAAGTAGCAACACCCTAGCAACCACTTACCAATCACATAGCAAAAATGTAGCAACCCATAGCAACTGCCTAGCAACCCATAGCAACATCCTAGCAACCGCAAAGCAACAACAATGGAGCCACTTTACACTGACTTAGCAACCATGTAGCAACAGCCTAGCAACCACTTCGCAATCACATAGCATCTATGTAGAAATAGCCTAGCAACCATGTAGCAACCCATAGCAACTGTCTAACAACCATGTAATAACAATCTGGCAACCACATAGCAACCGCCTTGCAAGTGCTTAGCATGCACTTAGCAACAGCCTAGAAACCACTTTACAACCAATTACCAACAGCCTAGGAACTGTGTAGCAATTACATAGCAACCACACAGCAATCACTTAGCAATCACTTAGCAACAGTCTAGCAATCGCTTAGCAGTCACATAGCAACTACTTAGCAACAGCCTAGCAACCACATTTTGCATTACTGTAGATATATAAATATCTGGACAGCTAAATGAGTTCGAGTCAGTAGTATTGGCACCCCTTCACAGCTATCAACTGCCTAGCAACCACTTTGCAACAACATAGCAACAGCCTAGCGACCACTTTTAGAATTACCATAGAGCCACAAATATTGGGACAGCTAAGGGATTCTTATCAATAAATATCTTGACGGCTAACGACCCTTAGTCATAACTATCTCGACATGTAAATGGGCTTTACAGAAACAGTGTGGTAACCGATCACAGCTATCAACAGCCTAGAAACCACTTACCAACCACTTAGCAACAGCCTAGCAACCACTTTTGGAATTACCAGAGAGCTACAAATATTGGGACAGCTAAATGAGCATTTACCATAAATATCTGGACAGTTAGTCATAGCTGTCAAGACATGTAAATTGGCTTCAGACCAAGGTTTTGGCACCCCATCACAGTTGCAACCACTTAGCAAAAACATAGCAACAGCCTAGCAACCACTCTTTGAATTACAATAGAGCCAGAAATATTGTTAAAGCTAAGGGATCCTTAGCCATAAATATCTGGATTGCTAATGACCCTCAACCATAACTACCTAGACATGTAAATGAGCTACAGTCAAAAGTATTGGCACCCCATCACAGACTTTCAACAGCCTAGCAATCACTCAGCAATTCTTAGCTGACTCTGACAAGACAAATTCTTAAAATTCTTAAATTGTTACTGAACCTTCTCTCAAGTCTAGTTTGTATGTTGTTTTTATTTCAGTATTGAAACACAAATCAATATCTACAGGTCCTGAGTTGAAGGGACTCCAGGAATGCACCTGAAGCTGATTATGGTTTTTCTTTGTTTTGTACTCAGTTTAAATCCCTTGATCAGAGCTTCATATAAAATAGAGGTTCTATCTCTACATCCTTACAGGCCTCGCTCTCTAAACAGGACACATTTCTGGATTGCGTGGCATTTTGTGTCGTTCCATTGTGCTGCTGTTTAATCGTCTTTTTGATGTTCCCTTCGGCGTCTTCCTCAGTGTTATGGAAATTGGACAGTTAATTACACGTTCTGGCTCTGTGCGAGCTCTGATGTGCTCGTCCAAATACCCCAGTAAGAGGCTTTAAACAATGGAAATACAAACAGCCTCGCCGCTGACCCTGGGGCAGGACAACAGGCGACCACACTCGGATAAGATTATGGCGGTCCCCTTAACGTGCCGGTTTTTAATTCCGATGCACTTTTAGATATCAAAAGACGAAATCCAGTTTCTGTTCCAGCATTAAAAAATGAGTGTGTTATGTTAGAGGACAAATATCTCCACCATGGAACCGCGGCCAGACGTTAAACTCTTTTGGCTCGTCCCTTGCCGCCAGCCCTGGACAAAGTCGTTTCCATTTCATTTCGGTTCTTTTTTCAGATGAATGTGCCAAGAAAGGCTTAATGACAGACGAGCTCCAGCCAAACAGTGGGTTCATTTGAGCTCTGCTTACATTCTGGACTTTCTTTCCTTCTTTTTTTCTTATTATGGGCCGTTTCATTACCCGGCGTGAAATGGAATGTGAGTAATTAGCAGGTTTTTTTTATTTTGCTCATTCAGGATCAAAAGAGACAAAGTCAGTAGCGTACGAGGCTAATTCATCCACGGGTAATGATGTAGCAGAACAAATTGCACGCGATCGTTTGCTTTCCTTTCTTCCTCTCTAAACCAGTGAAAAGATTTGTTTATCGGGCGTCGGAGCGAGACTTTGAAAGCCGGCGCTAATTCCACGGTCGTTCTCCTGCCAGTTACAGGTTTCACTCTGAGAATTAGAGAGGCTGCTGTCAAAAATAGAAACCCTGCTGTTACTGCTCTGTCTCTCTCTCTCTCTCTGCTTTTTGCTGATCCATCAGAGCCTTCTAATTTCGAACACAAACCTTACGTAGAACGGGCCTTGTAGGAAGGAAACCCCACTCTTACAGGGCATTTGGTCCGAGGACGCTTTGGGAAACGCTCTGAATGATGACCCGTCATTACCCACCATTCATTTCTCTCCTAAATAACAGGGAGCGTATCCAAAAGCCGTCCATTTCGATTGATCTCAAGTTGGAGGAAAGCCAAATCCGACTTGACCTCAAACCCATTAGAGCCGCCGTTCCGCTCCTGCTCAGGCTCAGATTAGAAAGCTTATTTGCATGCGAGCTGGAGGCCGTGACGTTAATCTGTGATGCGCCGAAATGGAGATAATGCTTTCATTTACTTAATTTAGCCCCTTCCTGAAGGTTCTTCCTATGATGGTCGTCAAAACATTGCACTCTTAGAGGATTTAACGTGCTTGTAGGAATTTCGGACTTTGTTTACGTTGTTTGCCACAAACTTTCCGATTAGTTTAAGCTTTAAGTGAGAAGAAACGTGAATAAATCTGAAGTGCATAATGTCGTTTAGCATGTCAAGGAATCTGGATGAATTTCGGTCTAAACTGGAGAGCCGTGATCAACGATCCCTCAGATCAATAGCTGAACCTTTATCCAGCAATACAATATGGAGGTGGGTCAAAAAAGTATTTAGTCAGCCACCGATTTAGCAAGTTCTCCTACTTAGAAAGATGACAGAGGTCTGTAATTTTCATCATAGCTACACTTCAACTATGAGAGACAAAATGAGGAAAAAAATCCAGGAAATCACATTGTAGGATTTTTAAAGAATTTAATTGTAAATCATGGTGGAAATAAGTATTGGTCAATAACAAAGTTCAACTCATATAATTTGTTTACATAACCTTTGTTGGCAAATGACAGAGGTCAAAAGTTCCGTAAGTCTTCACCAGGTTGGCCACCACAATGTAGCTGGTATTTCTGGCCATTCCTCCATGCAGATCTCCTCTAGAGCAGTGTCAGTGTGAGTTTTGGGGCAAACAAAGGACTTTCAAACTCCTCCACAAAGTTTCTATGGGGGGCTGAGTTGGAGACTGGCTAGGCCACTTCAGGACCTTGAAATGCTTCTTACGGAGCCACTCCTTCGTTGCCCGAGTGGTGTGTTTTGGGATATTGTCATGCTGGAAGCCCCAGCCACGGTCCATCTTCAATGCTCTCACTGATGGAAGGAGGTTTTGGCTTAAAATCTCACGATACATGGCCCCGTTCATTCTTCCCTTAACACGGATCAGTCGTCCTGTCCCCTGTGCAGAAAAACAGCCCCAAAGCATGATGTTTCCACCCCCATGCTTCACAGTAGATATGGTGTTCTTGGGATGCAACTCAGCATTCTTCTTCCTCTAATCACGGCGAGTTGAGTTTTTACCAAAAAGTTCTATTTTGGTTTCATCTGACCACATGATATTCTCCCAATCCTCTTCTGGATCATCCATATGCTCTCTGGCAAACTTCAGATGGGCCTGGACATGTACTGGCTTAAGCAGGGGACACGCCTGGATCTGAGTCCCTCTCGGCGTAGTGTGTTACTGATGGTAGCCTTGTTACTTTGGTTCCAGATCTCTGCAGGTCATTCATCAGGTCCCTCCGTGTATTTCTATGATTTTTTCTCACCGTTCTCATGATCATTTTGACCCCACGGGATGAGATCTTGCGTGGAGCCCCAGATCGAGGGAGATTATCAATGGTCTTGTATGTCTTCCATTTTCTTACAATTGCTCCCACAGTTGATTTATTCACACCAGCCTGCTAGTGATTTCCTGGATTTTTTTCCTTTTTTTGTTTCTTAGTTGAAGTGTACCTATGATGAAAATTACAGACCTCTCTCATCTTTCTAAGTAGGAGAACTTGACAATCAGTGGCTGACTAAATACTTTTTTGCCTCACTGTACATTCACAAATGCCACTTAAAACATTACTGTGCCAAAAAGCAAGCCTTAAAAGAAGCTTCGACTTCTCCAGTATATTGTGCTCAGACCAATCAATATTCCAGATCTGTCTTGGAAGAAAGTCCAAAAGCCGGGGTCTATCACGTTATGGGGTTGGGTCAGTGCCCTCATCAAAGGTCTTGTATATTTCTGTCATGGCATTCCTTGGCGGCGCACCGATCCTGTGATTATTTCCTCATTTATTTGCGAGTGCTGCCTGAGAGAATGTGTATGCAGTTTCCGGAGCAGCGCATCATAAATATTAATGCTTGTACTCCTTTATTGTGGTTGTGCGTTTGGCACTGGATGTGGGTCACAAGCAGGTGCCAGTCATTTCCTTAAAAACCTGGTGCTTTAATGAGAGGAGGAACAGGAGTTGCACCCGTCCTTCCTCTGTTGCATCACGGCGACTTTTAGAGCGGTGCTGCTCACTGGAGTCAGTTTATTTATTAATAATGAATGAATTATCATTTGGGTAAATAAATGACTAACTATGATGGTGATAGATGGACTGATCTGGTCAGTACTACATGATTCTATCCTAAACAGATTGCTTTGGATCAGCTTCCCTTCTCAGAAAGGAAAAAAAACTTGTCCTGTCAGAGGTCTTATGTGCAGAGTACATTATTAATATTAATTTGAAACCGGTTCGGCACTTGGCTGTCATCCCGGCACCATTTAGTTAATGAAAGCCATTTTTTAAATTTCTGTCACAGGTCTAAACACCGGCTCTTACAGGAAGCCCTGAGTCTTTTCTATTTTCTGCTTGGGGTATGGGGGGTGTGTGTGGGGGGGGGTAGTTTGAGATCACGCCGTAGAGCAAGATAATAGAACAAAGCAAACGGGTGATCCTTATTAGAATTTCTATCCTGCAGTATGTCTGTCTTTGGGAGAGGGTTCCACTTTTTAAAGCTTCTTTGCCTTGTCTTTTTGGCCATCCACAGTTGAACTGAGCTTCAAAAAGTAATTCAGTACAACTGAATTATAAAACACTTTTAACAACAGGCAAAAAGCAGAATCCGGGACTAAGTCTGCTGGATTTTGTAGTTGTCAAATTACAGTGAATTACAGTCAGTGCCCTGCCAAAGGCCTCTGTGCCCTCCCAGGGACATTAGGGGCCAACAAGGGTCCCAGTGGCATTGGATAATGGGTGTTGGTGTGCCTGGGACCAAGTTTGACAAATTTCAAATCTGTAGGTTGAAAGCTGAATGGATTATAGTTACTACCATCTGGGACATGTGTGCCCTGCCAGGGACCTCAGAGTCCAGTAACCTCAGCCCCTCCATCCCCAAGAGTGTCATTGTACTCAGGACTGAGCATACCAAATTTTGTGTTTGTAGCTCCAAATTTGCCCGAATTTAGCAGTTTAATTAAAAAAAAAAAAAAACCATTTAAGTGAATGAGACTTTTTTATTGCACAAATGCAAATGCTTTTGGTGAATGTATCAGTGTTTGTCCTGGCTATTTACAAACAGACTTCTCACAAACACAAACACACTCATGCCAGACGTTTGAGCGTTTCTTCCATGTCGATATATGAAACACTGTAGGAGGAGATGTGTGCGGAAATATCAGGTGGAATAATAATAATAATAATAATAATAATAATAATACAATTGAAGAATAGTAGTGAAATATGAATTATTTTTGATTAAAATAAACAATAAGATAGAAATTCAGAAGAAAGATCCTTTGCTTGAAGCTGGATATAAAATAAAGTCTGTGTTTTTCTTCTAAGGCAGCTGGAGTTCATTAATATTCGTGCTCTTTGTTTTTTATAGGAACAGCCAATGCGTTCCCCCGATACGCTGTCATGTTTGATCTATCTATTGTTAATTCGTTGACTTTCATCGCCGAGGTTATGATGCGCTAACTGGTTTATTAGCGTGTAATTCCGGACTAAAACAATGTGCTCTTTCTTATAACAGCAGCGGCGGCGGTGTCGGCGACGAGGCCTGACAGACGCTGCTCCTGATTGACGCGTGGGTCCTGATCTATTGTACCATCCAGCGGGTTTTGAGTGATGCGAGCGTTATTGGAGATGACAGCTCTAACGTCTCCTCAGTCACGGCTCCGAACGAGAGTTCAATGCTGCTGAATGTTATTATTAAAGATATTTATTAAGGAGTAAACGCCACAGGGAAATAAGTTTCTGTAATAAAACGCGACCGGTTCAGACTGAGCCGAGCAGAGGCCGGTCTTGGAGCTGGACTTGGACTAGAAATTGGACTTTAAATATATATAAAATGTAAGCTTTAGGGTCTTGTGCAAATTGTTGTAAACCAAACCTTTTTTTGGTGATGTAATCTGTTCTTTATCTTTATTATGCTGAAACATCTCGGCTTACTCTACCTGGTTTAACAGGATAATCCGCTCGCGCTGCGTGAGATGCCCGAGACGCTCGGGCTAATTATTGTTTCCTCCTTTAATCCCTAGGTGCTGGGATTCTCTTCGCTCCGTCTGTTATTGTGCACTAAGCATCTCGCTTCATACTCAGATTTCCTTCCCGGAGTTCAGGCCTTGTTTTGCGTTCCTTTTAACTCCTCGGAGGTCTGCACCAAAAAACCTAAAAATAAAGATAAGGTTTGCATGGCGAGATTAGAACCGAACTCTCCACTCTATAGCGCTTATGATTTCTTAAGCCCGGGGAATGGAGATACATTCCTCATTTTAGATCTATTTTCCACCGTGCAAATCCAGAGACGTAACAAAAAGCGCTCTGAAAATAAAACGGGGGTTTATCCTCCTTCAGGGAACGAAGAGGTGCGACTCTAACGTCAGCCTGATTCGGAGCTGTTTGATATGTCACAGCAGCGGGATGTGGAGGCTTTTGGAGCTTCAGACTCGGGGAGCGTTCAGCCCTAATGACTATCTCTTGTTATTTGGTTTGGTTTTTGTAGATTAATTTGGAATTTGGTGATGTTCATCTTGTGGAATGAATGAGCTTTTGTAGAAATTCAGGAAGATGACTCATTCCTCCAAGCAGAGACCCTTCAACCAGAAGCGCCCGCTTCATTAGGCCCTACCAATTACGCTAAGGAAAATAGTCCAAGAGCCCTGTCTCCTCTGCACATTAACTTAGGATCCGTCAACTTCTGTCTTGGCCCCGAACTCGAAGCTTTCATTCATTTTAAATATTCAGTTCCAATAATTGGTGACTCCGTCAAAACGTCCGTTCAAATGAGTAGACCCGGATTAAAGTTCGGATTTAGTGAACTCAAAGTCCAGTGGACTTCATTAAGTCCCTGATGAAGATGTCGTCTCAAGGAGCTGCTCTAACTCAGGGTACTTTTCTGAAGTGGAAAGGACCTTTACCAAGGGCCTTGACCCGACCCCCTGCCATGACAGAACCTGGCTTTGGACTTGTTCCTCATAACTGTCTGGATGTTCCGTTATGTCTTTGGTCTGGAGCATCTTCCAGAGCACAGCATCCATTTCTTTAGTTCTTTCTTTTTCATAACTCATTTATTTAATACTTAATTCAATATTTCTTCCCTTTCTTCATTCTTTCTTTCTTTCTTTCTTTCTTTTCTGTCTTTTTTTCTTTCTTTCTTTCTTTCTTCATTTTATTCCAAAAAAAGATCTGTGATACTGACCGGTCTGAGCACAATCCTCGTTCCCACTGTATGATGGTCCATCCCAGATCCTCCGAGCCCAGAGAAGCCGACGCCCCTTCTGGACATGGTTATAACATAAGGCTTCTTTTTAGCACAGTAACGTTTTAAGTGGTATCTGTGAATGTAACTCTGTATTGTAGAGCTAGATAAAGGTTTGATAAAGGAATCCCTTGCCCATATGGTTCTATCAGCTATTGATGAATGACGGTTCTTGAGGAAGTGTCGTATGAGGGAGTGGAGATCACCCCTCTTCAGTTTATGCTTTTTAGGAAATTCCTTGAATCGTTTGATGATATTATGCTCTGTAGAGGGAGAAATATAGAAATCCCAAAAGATCTTAGACCTTTCAATCATTTTCTTAAAAATTTGCTGATAAACCGGAGATCCTCTGATCATCTTTACTCCTCAGAGACTCAGCCTTTCCTGGATGCTGCTTTTGGACCAAATCATGATTATAATCACTTGTTTGAAATCCCATCATTATTTTAGTTCTTTATTTCATTACTAGCTCTAAATTGCACAAGTCCCAACTTTTTTTTTATGTCTTGCAGGTCTGAAATGCAGTAATGGGTGATTAGTAACAAAGGACTTTAAGTTGACCAGGTTCATACTCTCTGAAGGTTGAGTTCAAATCCCAACCCCATCTAGCAGCACTTTTACCTCATGATTAAGGTGTAATTTTCTTGGAAGTAGTTAAGTCTGAAAGCACTCCAGAGACAGAATCGCAGCTCCAGTGGCTGGTCTGAGTCGCCAAACCATTTCCAGGTAATTACCGCGATGGCTTGTTGTGAATGAAGGTGTTACAGCTGAGACGTGCAGAGTCCTGGTGAGGGTTCCAGCACAGGGCAGTGACAGCAGGTCAGGCATTTTCTACAAAGTGGAATGACTCTGAAAAAAATGACTATTTCATTTAATAACTGTTTCTGTAGCTAAACAAATCTAAACCTTTGTTTAACGCCTGTGTTGCGTTTGAGAGAGTGGCCGTGGCAGCAAACAGAAGAGAGAGCTGGGGGGTGGCAGTGTGGTTTTTGTCAGGTCCGCCTAATTGAACCAATCCAGTTAAACCCCGCACCAATGAAGACCCTAATATATGCACACATAATGATCAGCTTAGCGTTAGCTGTCCGTTTCGCCGGGATTTGTCAGCGTCTGCTGGTAGTCCTGAGCACGGGGGGTTGGGGTTGGTGCAGGTGCGTTGTCTTCATTGTGTAATTGTGTTTAATGCTTTGTATTGTGTAATTACCCTGAAAAAAGAACCAATTTCAGCTTTTAAAGTTCAGCCGGCTCTATTCCCAGATTGCTCTATGTCTGGGATGTGATAAAGACCCAAGTAAAGCGTGTCTCACAGGAGCACAGACCAACATCATGAACTCGACCAAACTGGATCAGGATGTGGTTCTGGAATTATATGAGTCCCATGTTTAGCCCTCTACGACTCCAGGCTTTTACACCAAAAAAATAAGGAGACGCATCATGTGAAGGATTAGAATTAAAAGTTAGAATGAACACGGATAACGCTGAGGACCCTAAGTGTGTTCAATTGCTTCTGGTGCTTCTCTGTTGAGGAGAAAGTCTGGTCACAGACTCTGGAAGCCGGCTAGGACTAGTGGAATTTGTGGAACCTAATCCAGTTTCTCAGTTTATCTTAAGGTTAAGGTTCTCAACTATCAATGCTTCCTCCGCTTCTGTTGGAGCGTTACTTGGTTCTCTTAGGCTGAATATGGAGTCGAGGTTCGAGTTTAAGCTGGATGGAGGGTCCATCCTTGACTCTGTGGTGCTCCAGGACCTGCAGTGGCGTGAATTCACGCTGGCCTTGACCCCCTTCTCCCCTGGATTTTCCTTGAATGCTAAAGTCAGTGCTCTTTCCTTGGTGCTTACCTTTGTGATACAGTAATGAAGCAGCCGAAAAAAATGCAATGTCAATTAGAACGAGACCCAATGTGTGAATGTGATTGGACCTTTTGTCCAGAAACCAAATGAACCAGAAGCCCTTCATGAACGGCTGAATCTCACCTTCCCCGTGCTTCCAAGCTTTCTTCTTCTTATTGATTGTGTTTATCTTTGTGCTGCTGTTCCTTTTTATTTAAGATGACTCCACCTTCGTACGAGCTGCTTCTCCTGAATAGAAAACTAAAGATGTTTTGCAGTCGTTGATGGGGAAAATAGTAACAGTTGGAACCATTCCCTTGGAGTCTGGGGAAAAGTGTTCCAGTATCTCATTCTTGGCCTTTTGTGTGTTCTTCTTGTTCTACTTATTCCTTTTCAGATTTGGGAAGAAGAACAAAGAGGATAAAGACAAAGCCAAAGCAAAGCTGGGCTCCCTGAGCGAAGAGGAGCTGGATAAGAGCGAAGCTGAAGCATTCTCACACGGGTAAAGCTTTCTGTTTCTGGAAACCATCTTCCGATAAACAATCCAAATGTCTCGACGCTTGATTAATCGCTGCCGTTCTTTAATGTCCAATAGGACTGATGTGGGCCGATCGCGCCCAAACCGCGTCGAAGTAGAAGACGACGACTACGACCCCAACTACGCCCGCATCAACCACTTCAGAGATCCTTCTGAAAGCCACATGTCCACTCCAAATTATGGGGCACCCCCAGGTCCCATCCAGAACATCTTGGGGCCCAAAGAGGACCCTCGGGAGGGGCTGTACGCCAAGGTCAACAAGTTAAAGCCTGCCTCTCAGCAGACCGCCAGCAGGTATCGGTCTAAAAGCTGTCGTAGATCCTTTGAGATTTCAGGAATGCTGTTCCTTGAGGTGTCGTGGTGTAACCAGTTGTATGTGAACGCATCATTAGCCTTTAAACGTGTCATTATATTTTCTGCAAATCAGATTATTGGGGAAAATGCTCTGCCTGAACCAGACCGAGGACGTAAATACATGTTAAGAGATAATAAAATAGAAAGATGGTGTTATATGGTCAATTGACCGCAAAGCATCAACAGAGCCTCTGAGTTTTCACTCTCTATCCAAAGTGCTGATTCTTGATCTTGTTTAGAATCAGGCTTAATTCTCTCTCTCTCTGATCGCTCTGTCACTCGGCTGAGTCTGCTAACTGCCTTTTTGTTCAGCCTGCCATTTTGCACATAATGGATGTGACTAATAAATGCTACGGTGGGGTGAAGTCTTCCAGGGTGAAGCCAAGTCTGAACATCCAGAAGATGCCAAAAAGCTAGAGGAAAAGCTTTCATACCTCAAAAGATCTGGATCAGGTCCAGGATTGGGAGGTTTTATTAATCAGACTAATGGATCTCCGGCTCTTCGTCTGAGCCAAATCAAGGGTTCTGTACGAAAACAAAACAATAAAATGCTTCTCCTGTTCAAGCTTGGGTTGGACTCTGTCGGAATGGAGGAACCCAGGAGTGGTCGACCAACGAAGATCAGTCCGAAAGCAAGCCGTGTATTAGTAGATCATAAAGGGGCCTGGGGTAGCATCTAAGCAGCTAAAGGCCTCTCATGTTGGCAGAACACGCTGCTTTCTAAAAAGAACACGAGGGCAAATTGGAGAAACATTTTGTGGGCCTGGACGGCTCTTTCTGAATGATCTTACAGGAAAGGAAAACAAAAGGAAAATCAGCTGAATCTCAAGAGAACATTTTACCGCAGGATGGTTCATGTTTTGGAATAGCCCAAGCCGAAGTCCGGACCTTAATCTGATCTGAAGTGAGCAGTTCATGTGAGGAAACCCAGCACCATCCCAGATCCGAAGCTGTTCGGAGTGGGATCAAATTACTGCAAAAGTCAGATTCGTTTACAATGCAGCCTGGTCTCGGAGCAGCTTTATAATGTTAGATTTTCTTCTAATATCATCCATAATCCCATATTCCAAGCCTAGGTTGACAGTGGGAAGGAAAATGCCTGAACATTATGAAGAAGAAACCTTGTTAGGACCGAGACTCAAAAAGAAACCCAACCTGCTTACAGCCTAGATGTTTGACTTAGACTAAGAATTTAACTAAATTACCTAATTAATAACAACATATTTAAATATATAATCTAATATAATATAATGTAATATAATTTAATATAAAATCGAATAATATTTAGACTAATAGATATTGGATTATTTTCCACAACCGAAACCCATCAGCATCCCAGAGTTGAAGCTGTTTGGAACGGAATCAAATTACCGCCAAAGTCAAAATCCGATTCATTTCTATAGCAGTTCCTTTCACAGTGGAGCATCGTCTCAAGCCAATCCCTAACTGAGCAAACCTAGGGTGCGAGTGGCAAGGAAAATCCCTAAACGTTATGGAGAAGAAACCTTGCTAGGACCGAGACTCAAAAAGGGAGCTTGGATGATATTCGTAAGAATTAAACTAAGTTATCCAATTAATAAGAGCATATTTAGAGATAGAGTGATTAGAATAATATGTAGATGTGGTAAATTGGATTGTTTTCCACAATAAATAAACGAGCAAGTCTAATATTTTTATATCTAATATTTTTATATTTATATTTTATATTGTGTGTTTAACCTTGTTCTCTTT
The DNA here is from genome assembly GCA_025084515.1 of Ancistrus triradiatus. Taxonomy (NCBI): domain Eukaryota; kingdom Metazoa; phylum Chordata; class Actinopteri; order Siluriformes; family Loricariidae; genus Ancistrus; species Ancistrus triradiatus. The sequence continues at coordinate 28,751 of JAJAGP010005557.1, forward strand.
ATCTCCTTTTAGAAGTTTTAGTGTTTAATTCTCTCAGATTTATACAGAAATAGAGAAAACTGTAAGAGGGTCACTAACTTTTAAACGCCTCTTTTAATGAAATAAAGTAGTATTGATTGATTAAACACTGGAGGTCATGTAAATAATAACTAATATCAATTAAGAAAATCATCAGGAAACGCTTTCAGGAGCTCCTCCGTATGGTTATGGGCTTGTTTGATTACGATGTAGAAGGTTAATCAGATAGAGTGCACGCACGCACACACACACACACACACTCCCTGAGCTAATAAGTGAGTGTAAGTGTGTTGTTGATAAGAGAGAGTGATTCATACCAGGGGCCGCCAGAGCTCGGCGGGTGTCTAATTAAACATTGATAGTCTTTCACATTACCGCTCCACATCAGTGGAACAGCTGGAACTGTGTGTGTGCGCGTGTGTGCGCGTGTGTGTGCGCGTGTAAAGTGTGTGAGCTGAACGATCCTGTTAAGATGACCCTAATATCCAGACGTAGTGCTGCTCTGCCTCTCTCTCTTCACCTTTATTGGTCATTGATCCCATCGCTCTCTCTCTTGTGCCCGTCTGCAGTAACGATGCCCGTCTGCAGCAGATCCGCAGCCAGCTGCAGTACCTAAAGCCTGCTGTACCCTCGTACCCTGAGCCCGGGGCGGCACCCAGACTGCAAGAGTACGATCCATCGCGGGTGAGTCTCACACACACACACACACACACACACACACACTGATCAGCTCACACGGTGTGGGTGCCTCTGAGGTACCCTGTGGTACGTGGTACCAGCCGGTTGGCAGCAGGTCCTGTCCAGTTCCGTAAGCTGGGAGCTGGGGGCCTCCATAGATCAGACCCAGTGTTCCAACACACCCCACGGGGGTATATAGGGGGTCAGGGCAACCCACGGATAACTCTGCCATGTTCCTCAGCCCAGTCCTCATTCTGTATAAAGGGGAGGAGTTAGGATATTGATTGGCTACCTGATTAGCTTATTGTTTGGGTTATTCCTATTAATTGATGTTTTTTGACGAGTTTATTGGTATATTGATTAGTTTACTGATTAGGTTATTGGTTTATTGATTGATTTATCGGTTAGTTTGCTGATGATCTTATTGATTGGTTTATGGATTAGTTTGTCAATGAGATCATTTATTGGTGCATTGGGTTTATTGATTGTTTATTAGTGAGTTTATTGATGAATTTATTGGTGAGGTTATTGATTAATTATTGGGTTTATTGTTGAGTTTATTGATTGGCTTATTGGTGGGTTTATCAATAAGTGCATTGATGAATGTTTTGGTTAGTTTATGGATTAGTTTCTTTACACTTACAGCATTTAGCAGACGCCCTTACCCAGAGCGACTTCCAGCTGATACAGTCCAAGCAGTTATGGGATAAGGGCCATGCCCAAGGACCCAACAGTGGCAGCCTGGCAGAGGTGGCACCTTACCCGCTAGGCCACCACAGTCCACAGTTACCACACTACCACAGTTATTGATTTGCTTACTTATGAGTTTATAGATTAGTTTATTGTTGAGTTTAGTGATTAGTTTATGGATTGGTTTATTGGTTAATTTATTGATTATTTTGTAGATTAGTCTATTGAGTTGTTTATGTAAGTTTATTGATGAGTGTATGGATGAATTTTTGAATTAGTTTATTGATAGATTATAGAATTTGTGGATGAGATTATTGATTATTTTAGGGTTTTTTTAGTTTGTTGATTATAAGTTCATTGCTTAGTTTCTTCATGAGTTTCTTGATGTCTTTATTGATTTGATTATTGATGAGGTTATTGAATAGTTTTTGAGTTAGTCTGTTGATAGATTATAGAGTATATAGATGAAGTTATTGATTATTTTTTGTGTGTTTATGGCTTAGTTTTATTGATGTTGTTATTGACTGGTTTATCTGTGAGTATATTGCAGAGTTTGTTGACATTTTTATGGATGAGTCTATTAGTTAATTTATTGATGGGTTTTATTGGTGTGTTTATGATTTAGTTGTTGGTTAGTTTATCGATTTATTGATGAGTATTTTCATGATTTTATTGATTATCAGATGAGCCATTGGTCCTTTTTTACATTTATAAGGGCTTGGTTCTAAATGCTGATCTCTTTGATGTGATCGTTATAATTAATAGATCAGGGCTTTGATTAATGAAAGCAGATGAACTCTTGTCTCTGATTCATGTGTTCATTTATCTGTCATTAAGAGAAACTAGGAGGCGGAGCCATGCTGCATCATTAATTAATCTAAACCAAACAGAAATTGAGCTAAAGTTTTGGCACCCATGCACCACTGTTTTATTGATTTATAAGGAACAAAGTTCAGAGCCCCTCCCAGATGATCTGTTATCTATTTAGAGTTAGAGTGATGTAATTAACGTTATTTATCGTTAATATCATCACAGTGTGACATCACATTAAAACAGTAAGAGATTAAAGCTTCCAGCTCCTTCAGTTCTAAACACGTCTAAAATCCTTCGGAAGATCTTCCAACCCCTCCCAAAAATAAGCCGAACTATAAGGAGAACTTCCCGAAAGCTCCTGGACTCAGTCATAACCCCTTTTTGTGACCCACACCCGGTTCCACCCCAACTTTAGACCATGATTGAAGGCCAGGAGCTCGGGCTTTGGCTCAGCTCACATTTATGGTTCATGTAATTATAACGCACTGTATTCTGGGAAAAAAAAACATAAAAGCCTGAGCTTGTCCCAAAAATAGAGAGAAATGAGTGGCTGATGTTCAGTTTTACTCTTCTGAAGAAAGACCAAGATAGATAGGTTTATGATGGGCCAGAGAGAGAACGTCCCTCAGATCAGCTCCAGATGCTGTTACCTAAAACCCGAGGGGGTTGGTACAGGAGGGTCTCACCTCAGACCTCCAGATGTTCTCCAGTGCTTCATGGTTGGTGTACAGTGGTGCTTGAAAGTTTGTGAACCCTTTAGAATTTTCTATATTTCTGCATAAATATGACCTCAAACATCATCAGATTTTCACACAAGTCCTAAAAGTAGATAAAGAGAACCCAGTTAAACAAATGAGACAAAAA
>JAJAGP010005558.1:0-31811 GCA_025084515.1 Ancistrus triradiatus
AAGGTCAGGACTTTGACTTGGCCATTCCAAAACATGAACTTTATTCTTCTGTAACCATTCTTTGGTAGAACGACTTGTGTGCTTAGGGTCGTTGTCTTGCTGCATGACCCACCTTCTCTTGAGATTCAGTTCATGGACAGATGTCCTGACATTTTCCTTTAGAATTCTCTGATATCATTCAGAATTCATTGTTCCATCAGTGATGGCAAGCCGTCCTGCCCAGATACAGCAAAACAGGCCCAAACCATGATACTACCACCACCGTGTTTCACAGATGGGATAAGGTTCTTATGCTGGAATGTTTTCCTTTCTCCAAACATAACGCTTCTCTTTTAAACCAAAAAGTTCTTTTTTGGTCTCATCCGTCCACAAAACAAAACATGATCTTTAGCAAACTGCAGACGAGCAGCAATGTTCTTTTTAGAGAGCAGTGGCTTTCTCCTTGCAACCCTGCCATGCACACCATTGTTGTTCAGTGTTCTTCTGATGGGTGGACTCATGAACATTAGCATTAGCCAGTGTGAGAGAGGCCTTCAGTTGTTTAGAAGTTACCCTGGGGTCCTTTGTGACCTCACCAACTATTACACGCCTTGCTCTTGGAGTGATCTTTGTTGGTCACGTGTGCGGGGCGTGTCCCAATTCTTTTGGCCACGTGTGGGGGCGTCTTAATATTTTTGCTTGCTTCTGTATCAGTAGATGTAATAACAGCTAATAACAGTCTCACTGAGTGCTCTGTGATGACATCATCAATTTCAGTTACAGTTTGAATTTTGTCTTTTTCAACAAGACGAAAAGGACTGATCCCCTCTGAAACTAGGCAGCATGTAAATGGACACGGACATGAAACCCACATGTTAGCATGTTGCTAAAAACGCACACTACATCAGCATAAAGTGCCTCTGTGTGCACAGGCTACAGCAGATGTAGGAGGAGGATCTCCTGGGAAAGAAGCTATGCAAGTTGTGTGTTTAAGGCTCTCACTCTCGGCCTCTGCTGGGATGGAAACCGCTGCAAGAGCAGGTGACCTTAGTGTGATGGGGTCAGCCATGATCTTCTTCACCTTCTTCTTCATCCTAGGCAGCTGATGATTTTCTCTGCACTTGGCACTGTTCGCTTTAGCTTTTGCTGCTGAGCCAAACCAGACGGAGAGGAAGGACGTGATAATGGACTGGCAGGGTAGAGCTGAACCAGCAGTGCTCGAGCTGACATAGGAAATACTTTCTACCAGCAAAAAAGTCAGATCTTTCTCTCCTTGTGGGAATATTTGGTCCTCACAATGATAGACAAACCTGAGCCACACACACCCACACATTTGTCTTGCTATCTTTGTGAGGACTTTCCATTGACATGAATGACAATGAAGGATTAAAGCTACACATATCCTTAGCCCCAACATTAACCTCAGTAATGTAAAGCAAATCTCTTGGCTCTTATAGTTTTCAAATAAATGTTGCAATTTTTGATTTAAAAAAAGTAAGTAAAGAATTGAGGACCAGTAAAACAGTCCTCAAAAGTGAAAATTGCCAGGCTTTCCTAACTTTGTCCTCACAAGTATAGCAATACAGGGCACACACACATATACAGAAACAAAGAAAGTTGTCTTTCTATCAGTAATGTGTCTTTGTGGGGACATTTCGTCCTAACAATGATATATAAAATTGAGAAAGACACACAGAGACACACAAACACACACACACACACACACAGAAAAATATTTTGTCTTTATACCAGCATTATGTTCCCACTAGGTAGGAAGTGTCAGATGTTTGTGTCTTTGTGGGGATATGTGGTCCTCACAATGATATATAAACTTGAATCTCTCTCTCTCACACACACACACACACAGAAAAACAAAGACATTTTGTCTTTCTATCAGGATTATGTCCCCACAAGGTAAAAAGAGTCAGATCTTTGTGGGGATATTTGTTCCTCACAATGATACACAGGGACAATTAGGAGACACTGACCCAATGTATGCCTTACGGATGTGGAAGGAACCCCACACAAGCACAGGGAGAACATGCAAACTCCACACACACACACACACACACACACACACACACACACACACACACACACACAGCAGCAAGCTCGGGACTCAAGCCCAGGTCTCAGGAGCTGTGAGGTGATGGTGTCATTATTCCACTGTGCTACATTTGATATATTGTTCATTCTGAAACATATCAGAGAAACGAAGCAAAATGTGGTGTGTATAATATATGGGCATCTTTCCAAGTGATCCATTAGTGTTTTATTGGAAGGTCTGGATGTTAATGGATCATTAAAATTTGTAGAATTATCTTATTTAAGCTTCCTGCAAAGGTGATGTGAACTTCTTTACGTTTGGAAAATCAACAATCCATTTGACCGGTGGCCTCCTAATGTTTTGTATGTGGTTAGACAGTTGCAAACGTCTGACCCTTTTCCGACTTCGTAATGCAAAACCGACTAAGAGATTCATTGTGAGATGATTTAACACAGAGACTTACAGGACATATAACGGACTATTAACCATCGCGCCACTGACACTCGCACCACGGTTATCTGAAAATACACCGATGCCGCCAAGCCTCCGCCGCTCATGTGAACAACACTGACTGAGAGAGAAGACAAAGAGTAAACAAATCTGAAATTCTATCTGGGATTTAATCTGTTCTTCCATCCTGAGCCCTGGCGCGTCCAATCCCCAGAGACCTGCACCAATCCATAGAGTCTCGGATGAGGAAAGCACAGCAGAATGGAAATCTCGGTTCAGATTGATGTTTTAGACATTTACAGTAGGCTGAACATCATGTCTGATTAGGTGACCCGGACAGGACACACAGAGCAAGAGAAACTCAGCAGTGCAAACTTTTTAAATATATTCAGTGCCTGGAGTGTTGATACTGTATATAGAGTGGTGCTTGAACGTTTGTGAATATTTCTGCATAAATATGACCTAAAACATCATCAGATCATCAGATTTTCACACAAGTCCTAAAAGTAGATAAAGAGAACCCAGTTAAACAAATGAGACAAAAATATTATACTTGGCGGCAAAAGTATGTGAGCCTTTGCTTTCAGTATCTGGTGTGACCCCCCTGTGCAGCAATAATAACTGCAGCTAAAGTTTCCGAGCTGTGATCAGTCCTGCACACCGGCTCTTGGAGGAATTTTAGCCCATTCCTCCGTACAGAACAGCTTCAGCTCTGGGATGTTGGTGGGTTTCCTCACATTTAGCTGCTCCACTTAGGTCCTTCCACAACATTTCCATTGGGATTAAGGCCCCCCCCCCCCCCTCCCCCCCCCCCCCACCCCCCGGACTTGGGACTTGGCCATTACAAAACAAAAGTGAATTCTCTGATCCATCAGAATTCATTGTTTCCAATCTGTGATGGCAAGCAGTCCTCCCAGAGGCAGCAAAAACAGGCCCAAACCATGATAATACCAACCACCATGTTTCACAGATGGGATTAAGGTTCTTATGCTGGAATGCAGTGTTTTCCTTTCCAAACTAACGTTTTCTTTTTTAAACTAGAAAGTCTCCATAGCCTTCTGGCGTGTCCACATGGTTTCTTTAGCAAACTGCAGACCAGCAGCAAGTGTTTTTGGAGAGCAGTTGACCACCCATACCTTAAACAAAGAACACGGATTTGTTCTTTTTTAGAGCACAAGTGGAGACATAGTAATTGGAGGTGTTTAAGATTGCTTGGAGGGGCCAGCATGGCAGAGTACAAGCATGCCCTCACTAAAGTAAGCTTGCATACTTCTATTCAATCATAGAGAAAAATTAAGAATAATCCAAGATTCTCTTTACTCCGTCTCCCAAATTAACAAAACAAACCCCCACAGAAATGACTCTCCCATATGTGTAATTTTAACAGTAATGATTTCATGATTTCTTTAATGATAGTAGAAAACATTAGGCCTAAAACTCAATGCCTCATTCACATCCACAAACTGTTCAGCAACCTTCCAGATTCGCAGCACTAGTGAAGAACATCTGGTTAGAGCTGTAAATCAAGACTAGAATCTTTTACCCCAATTACAAATACTGAAAAACTATCGCACTGATCAGGCGCGTCAAGTCATCAAATGTTTGTTAGACCAATCCTACACGTTCACTCAAAAAAGTATTACCTGGTTATAGAGCCAGTGTTAGTTAATTTTAAATTCATTTCCTTGACCCTTAGGTGATGTGCCCAAATCTTTACGTCTGCCGTTATCAAACCACTGATTTAAAGAAGCCAATCTGACCCTTGTGTGATATCTTAATATGGACCAATTTCAAATCTACCGTTTCTGTCCAAAATCTTAGAAAAGCGATATCAAGCAGCTCTGCAGTTACCTCCAAAGGAATGAAATTTATAAAACATTTCAGTCTGGCTCCCGCCCCATCATAGTTACTTGAACAGCTTACTTAGGGTTGACTAAATGGACTTGTTAATGTACTCAGATAAGGATGTTTCTTTTCGTGTTCTGTTAATTTAAGTGCAGCATTTTGGACACTATAGATCATGATGTATACTAAAGACTAAGAAAATACTGTAGGTATTAAGGGAATCAGCACTTTTCTTGGGTAATCCACTTAACTGACCGGGGGGTTACCAGTTTGTTCAAAATAAATAATCTAAGTCTAAGCTCTCAAAAGTGAAGTGTGGTGCCTTCAGATGGTCAGTGCTTGGCCCGCTTTTATTCTCTCTGTACATTGCTGCCATAGCTCAGTTATCGTTAAACATGGCATTAGTTTCCACTGCTATGCAGATGATTACACAGCTGTACCATAGCAGCCAAACATAATGACAGCTTCACTATCAACAAAATCGAGGACTGTGTAAGGAAATAAAAGATTGAATGTTATTAATTTTCTCTTACCTTAACTCAGTAAAACTGAGTGCTATTAGGGGGACCCCCCACCAAGGCTGTGAGAGGACAGGTTAGCTCATACTATCCTAAATCTAGATGGGCTGTCCAGTATGCCCAGTCAGTCTGTAAAAAACTTAGGTGTCACATTTGATTCAGATCTCTCCTTTGATGCCACACATTAGCAGCATCCACTCGACTGCTTTCTTTTCAATTCGTAATACGCTAATAAACTAGGAAATAGAAAATCCTCTCTTTTAATGATGCAGAAAAAAACTGTTCATGCGTTTATAACCTCAAGGTTGGTGACTGTAACGCTTTACGTAATGGATGCTCTAGTAATCTATAAATTAAACTTCGTAGTTCGAACGCAGATGCCCGAGTGCTAACTCGAACTAGAAAATTTGATCATATCATCCTGTTTATCATCACTACACTGGTACCGTCAAATTCCCGCATGATACAAAATACTGCCTGATAACTTATAAAAAAGCTATACATGGCCTGGCCCCACATTATCGAGTGACCTCTAGAGTTTTACAATCCAACTCGTCACTTCGTTCGCAGGGTGCAGAAGCTTTAGTTCCAGAATTAAAAAGTCACAGCCGGGGGAAAGGACTTCTCATTAATGCCCCCAACTATGGAATAAAACTTCCACTTTCTTCGAGACTCAAACACTCTCCCAAAGTTTAAGTCTAGGCTAAAAGACATACTTATTTACAACAGGCTTTTTGATAGATTTAGACCAGGATGCATGGCTTGGGTCACTGGGGGTCGGAGGTCTGGAGTATGTTTCTGGCCTGCCTTGTCCGTTAGAGGGAGTTGTCGAGTGGGCGGTCTGGCTGAACTAGGCTTGGGCATCGTGATCTGACTTATGCATTCTTTGCCTTAGAATAAAGGGCAGGCTGGGGTTCATAGTCAAAGAGTCTTATGGTGATTCAGAGACGTTGGGGTGCGGTTCTTCTGCTACCGTGGGTTGCCAATGGTCTCAGTGATCACTCTTGGCTGTGTTTCCTCCAGTTCTCCTCTTTCTAGCTATGCTGCTATAGCTAATGCTGCCGGGGTCTCATGCTACACTTGGCATCAGATGATGTAATAGACATTGTGCTCTTAATAAATAACTAATTACATTTTCTGTTTTCTATCCGAGCTGTGTTCGGCAGTCCCGCCCCATGCATGATGTTCATCTGCTGGTGCTCCACTCAAAGCTGCTTCTGTCATCAAGCTCCAGCCCCCTTCATTTACTCGGGCCACTTAAGCGATGGGCATACGTCACATTTTATTCGAACTTTGACCCATAACTTTGCTTCGCTCTTAGATTATCATCTCCGCCGCCCAAGGAGGTTGGTTCCCTTTTTTGAGTCTTGGCCTCCAAAGGTCTTCCTATAACATTGGGGAGTTTTTCCTTGCCATGTCGCCCTAGGCTGATCAATTTGGGAAGCTGGACATAGTTATTAGGGATAATCTAAACTTGTGGAAGTTGCTTTGAGACAATGCCATCTGTAAAAAGCGGCTATATAAATAATCTGACTTGACTGATTGAGAGCAGTGGTTTCTCTTGCAACCCTGCCATGAACACCTTGTTGTTCAGTGTTCTTCGATGGTGACTCATGAACATTAACATTAGCCAGTTGTGAGAGAAGAGACCTTCCAGTTGCCTTAGAAGTTACACTGGGGTCCTCTGTGATCTCACCAACTATACACGCCTTGCTCTTGGCGTGATCTGTGGCCGACCACTCATGGGGAGGGTAACAATGGGCTGGAATTCCTCCATTGTACACACTCTGTCTGATGTGGATTGGGTGGAGATGGTTTTGTAACTTTCCAGCCTGATGAGCAATCAAACAAAGCTCTTTTCTGAGCTCCTCAAGAAAATCTCCTTTGTTCGTGCCATGATACACTTCCACAAAGTGTGTTGTGAAAGAGCAGACTTGATAGATCCCTGTTCTTTAAATAAAACGGGTGCCCACTCCCACACCGATTGTCATCCCTTGATTGAAAACACTGAATAATTTCACCTTCAAATTAAACTGCTAAATCCTGGGGTCACATACTTTGCCCATCACTAATATGTATATTGATCATTTCCTCAATAAAAAATGACAAGTATAATATTTTTGTCTCATTTGTTTAACTGGGTTCTCTTTATCTACTTTTAGGACTTGTGTGAAAATCTGATGATGTTTTAGGTCGTATTTATGCAGAAATATAGAACATTCTAAAGGGTTCACAAACTTAAGCACCACTGTATACAAATACAGACTGCACTGTTCTTACATGTACTTTGACTTTTTTTCCGTTGCAGACAGTATGAACCTGACATATTTCTTGTTCTTTTTCTGGTCAACTTCATTTCATTTGTTAATAAATATCAATTCCTGCATTTCAGAGTTCTTGAGGAGTAAAGATGGGCAGATGATCTCCAGCTTATCAACAATTATGTCAGAAAATGTTTGAAATGTTTAAAAACAATGTTCCTCAAAGAAAGGCAAAGCAAGGCACTTTTTTGGGTTGCTGAATACTAATCAGAGGGTTGTGAGATCATACTAGCTTACCCACTTACCCATAAAAAAGCTATTTGACATATTTTGGTGTCTAATGGCTTTTTGTACACACACATATACAGCGTGCATAAGACTTCTTTCACTGTTTAAGGCTGTTTAGCACTCAAGCACTTATGAAACACCGAAGGCTCTTTAATCTCAGAGAAAAGTCTTTTTAACCTCATCTTAAGGCTTATTTCTTTTCTACTTTATGACTTTTCGGGCTTCATGCAGGGTGACATGACATTTTTCCTGTAATGGGAAACAGCTCTAAAGCTCACTGGGGTATTCTGAGGTGTTATATAATAAAGCTTTCATCTAGGTTAGCATTACACTCTGATAAATAGTGAGCAATATTTACATCTCAGTTACAGTTCAGCCTCTTAATGCAGAGTGCAGCCTAATGGGGCTGAAGGGAATATTCGGTTTCTGGAAGATTCCCCTGTGCCTGAAGAAATGAGCAGCAGTAACCAGAAGAAGTCTCAAAAGAAAACAGCTGTATAAAGGTCTTCCAAACTTTAAAAATGATTTGAAATCATATTTCTGTATTAACCAGACATTATGTAAATTGCAACGCTCTAACATACATCTCTGGAAAAAATGAAGAGACCACTTGGTGAAGTACTAATTCTTCATTACAGTACTTAGGTATTTTTTTGGAGGAGCTCTACTTGAGTTTTTTTAATTCTGCCAACTTTCACTTTTACTCCACTATATTCCCTGAATAAAATGCATCTTTGCAAAATCTTCATTTCTACAAGATAAAACTGCTGTAAGATCTGTGACAGACTGCAAGCAGCAGGTTTGGAGAATTTGTGATCCTAACTTGCAAGTTAGATCATTGGCTGGTGAGGCTGTTTCTAAATTGCCCTTAGTGTATGTGCCCTACGATGGATTGGCGCCCTGTCTAGGGTCTTTCCTGTCTTGCACCCTATGCCGACGGTTAGGCACCTGCTTTCCTGCGACCCTGACCAGGACTAAGCAGATAAGAACGTGAATGAATGAATGACTGAAAGAGTATTTGTCATGAATGAAGTCTCTTTTATGGTTACCCAAACATACGGAAATATTGGCATTTAAAATCCCCTTCCAACCTCAAGAACACATTGAGGAAAGTTCAGTTCAATCAAGTAAAGCCCCTGATTAAAAGATGAATTAATGTTATTTAGAATTAGCATTGAGTTGTCATGATCAGATAACATTTCTGTTTACGAAATCCTTGTTTTAAGTGTAAGGTAGGCTCGATTTATAAGGTAGCTTAGTTTAAAGTAAAAAAAACTTCATAATTCTTAAAGTTCGGACTACTTGCTTTCTTATTAAGAGCATTTACCTGTACTTTAGCTGGTGGTGCTTGAAAGTTTGTGAACTCTTTAGAATTTTCTATATTTCTGCATAAATATGACCTAAAACATCATCAGATTTTCACACAAAATGCTTTTCTTTTGAACCAAAAAGTTCTACTTTGGTCTCATCCGTCCACAAAACATTCTTCCAATAGCCCTATGGTCGTCCACGTGATCTTTAAGCCAAACTGCAGACGCGCAGCAATGTTCTTTTGGGAAGCAGTGCTTTCTCCTGCAAACCATGCCATGCACACCATTGTTGTTCAGTGTTCTTTGATGTGGACTCCATGAACATTACCATTTATGCAATGGAGGAATGGGCTAAAATTCCTTCCCAAGACGGTGTGCAGACCTTGAATCAAACAGCTACAGGAAACGTTGCTTGCACAGGGGGGTCACCACCAGATACTGAAAGCAAAGGTTTCACATACTTGCCACCACTAATATGTCAATTAGTAGATCATTTCCCTCATAAATAAATGACCAAGTATTAATATTTTTGTCTCATTTGTTTAACTGGGTTCTCATTATCTACTTTTAGGACTTGTGTGAAAATCTGATGATGTTTTAGGTCATATTTATGCAGAAATATAGAACATTCTAAAGGGTTCACAAACTTTCAAGCACCACTGTAAATCAAGGAGCTCCTGTACAATACAACTTCATAATGCCTTATACAGGGGGGATTTTCTGGGGATCTGGAACAGATTCATTCAGTTTACATTATTCCTTATGGGAGAAATTTGTTCGGTACTCGTTGTTTTTGGTTCATGACAATCCTTCTGGAACGAATTAATGACAAGAGCCGAGGTACCACTGTACTATTTAAACATAAGTATTGTTCTGTTAAAAAATGAAGATAAACTCATTTATATGTAGTATTATTTATTATTTGCATTATTAAGTGAGGTCTGAAAACACTGCATCTTCTTTGTTATTTTGGCCAGTTGTCATTTACAGCGAATAAACGCTCTGACTGTCATTGCTGAAAATATTTTTATTTGGAATTTGCCAGCAATTTATGGAACAAACAAAAATTTAATTTCACTCATACACATACAGTATTTTTTTTCAGAGCTGTGTAGTTTAGCCTGATAGCTTCCATACAGTAATACTGAAAAGAAATTATACCAGAAGCACATTCTTGTAATAATATGGATTAGTAAGTATGAGACTACCGGTACTGCTATATAAGAAAAGCAAATATATAAGAAAAGTTGTGACCTCCCCCCCCCCCAACCCCCAAATTGTATTTTCTATTTTCTATTTTCAAGGCAGCTAAACATTTACCCACAAATCAGGCACATATGGGAATTTTTCTTTTAACATCATGATAGAGTAGACCTGCACACACACACACACACACACACACACACACAGTCTTACAAAAGAATAATAATGACTCATTATGACTGTAATACATATATAACATGGCCTCCTCTTTCTGAGTGAAATTACCTTCAAGTAATTAGATATACAGATTTTTTCCAGTGAGTGTGTTATTTTAATTTTATTTAACATGCTAATTGAGCGGACACAACCTCGTGCACCCCTTGTGATGTTTGGGGCCAGGTTAGGAACCATGGCCCTAGGCTACTCAGATATGTTAATATGTAATTGCTCACAGAATTCTGACATATTCGTATTTTTGGCCTTTTTCAATCAAAAAAATGACCTACCACTTACATTTTTGAGGATTTTTGCATGTACATGACCATTTACAAATGTAATAATAGAGTATCTGTGAGTTGAAAATACAATCATTTTGTTCTTGGGTCATTGGTCTGTGAAGAAACGCATGATTAGTATAAGGTGGACATGTTATTGAGTTTTTTCTGTCCTCTTGATTCCATGCTGGTTTATAAAATTGTTTGACAGCCAGAAAGTTAGGCCTCGTGCTATTTTATGCAGAGCCAATAAGACTACTGTTTGAATACTGTCTTTATAGTACTTGAATTCAACTGAAATTGAAAGATGAAGCTGATTATCATTTAGTTTATCTGATCTGTTCATCTCTAATCAGCTCATATGCATTTACTCTGAGACATGAAGCAAAAGCCCAGACCAAAACTAGCACCGGTGTTGGTGTATTGAGATTTGAAACTGAGATTTGACATCGATAATAAACAGCATGCTTTGATGCAATGCTAATTTTTGCATCGTATTCCAAATTGAATTACTTGCAGATGCTTTACTATATTTGGAAAGATGTATTAGCATATGTGCATCACAGCCTTGTGTTGAGTCATTCTACAGTTATGAAACCAAGAAGATTTGCTCCATATTACAGTTATTCTGATGGGTAATATGCTGGGTAACACCACCTTTGTGTTTCATTTAGGACACGGTGTTAATTAACCCCAAACCAGAAGGAACTTGGGGCAGTATGGAAAATGCAAATTAAACAAATATGCAGTTTCATTTTTACTCTTACTTTAATTGGTATTTCATTGCAGACAGTATGAACCCAAGCTATGTCATGTTTATTCTGGTCAACTTCATTTCATGTGTTAATAAACATCCATTCCTGCATTTCAGGCCTACAACACATTCCAAAAACAGTTAGGACCGGGGCAATTTAGCTCTATTAATGAGGTAAAAATCTAAATACAGTGGTGCTTGAAAGTTTGTGAACCCTTTAGAATTTTCTATATTGCTGCATAAATATGACCTAAAACATCATCAGATTTTCACACAAGTCCTAAAAGTAGATAAAGAGAACCCAGTTACACAAATGAGGCTAAAAATAAAAAACAGATGTCCTGACATTTTCCTTTAGAATTCTCTGATATCATTCAGAATTCATTGTTCCATCAATGATGGCAAGCCGTCCTGCCCAGATGCAGCAAAACAGGCCCAAACCATGATACTACCACCACCATGTTTCACAGATGGGATAAGGTTCTTATGCTGGAATGCAGTGTTTTCCTTTCTCCAAACATAACGTTGTTCTTTTAAACCAAAAAGTTCTATTTTGGTCTCATCCGTCCACAAAACATTCTTCCAATAGCCTTCTGGCTCATCCATGTGATCTTTAGCAAACTGCAGACGAGCAGCAATGATCTTTTTGGAGAGCAGTGGCTTTCTCCTTGTAACCCTGCCATGCACACCATTGTTGTTCAGTGTTCTTCTGATGGTGGACTCATGATCATTAACATTAGCCGATGTGAGAGAGGCCTTCAGTTGCTTAGAAGTTACCCTGGGGTCCTTTGAGACCTCACCAACTATGACACGCCTTGCTCTTGGAGTGATCTTTGTTGGTCGACCACTCCTGGGGAGGGTAACAATGATCTTGAATTTCCTCCATTTGTACACAATCTGTCTGACTCTGGATTGGTCGAGTCCAAACTCTTCAATATGGTTTTTATTGAAAACACCAGCCTCTATTTTCACCTTCAAATTAACTAATCCTAGAGGTTCACATACTTTTGCCACTCACTAATATGTAATATTGGATCATTTTCCTCAATAAATAAATGACCAAGTATAATATATTTTTGTCTCATTTGTTTAACTGGGTTCTCTTTTTCTACTTTTAGGACTTGTGTGAAAATCTGATGATGTTTTAGGTCATATTTATGCAGAAATCTAGAAAATTCTAAAGGGTTCACAAACTTTCAAGCTCCACTGTATATGATGTGATTTAAAACGAGTGAGTCGCTTGGTACTGTCACCCTAGTCTTGCTCAGTGATGTCTGTGGGCCCAGATATTTGTAAGGCTGCTTTGAGACAATGCTCCATGGTAAAAAGTATCAGTACATAATATTTGTGACGCATCTGTTCATATAATTATATATAAATATTATATAGTTTTAATATGGCCTCCTTCTTGACTTTTCAGTGCACACTTTTTAACCCTTCATTGAACAGATTCCATAAATCACGCATATCCCGCTGTACTTTTTTTGTAAAACTGCACTGCTTTACTAAAGGTCTCCACACTGGCATTTTGTCACAGAAAATATGAATCGGATTTCTGTAAGAACACACGGTGCAATGAGGCCGAGCTTTAAATTTCCATTTAGCTTAAGAAGCAGCGGCTCCTCCGCCTTTGGGGCGAGATCCGAGAGAGATGGATGACAATTAAAATTTTATTCTCGGGATCCTGACGAGCAAAACTATTATTCATGATCGCTTTTATCATCCTGACGCTTCAGCTTTTATGGCTCCTTGCTTTTATGGCTTTATGAGGTCCACCGGGCTCTGAGCGTGTAACAGGTTTACGCCGATGATCCAAAGCGTTATGGCACTGGCAGGCGGAATCATGAATTATGCTGATTATGTTGTTGGAAAAAGGCCTGGATGTGTTCGGCAGTGAGAGTGAGCAGTAGGTTCTTGTAGCTGACGTGCTAGGATGGCAAGGCTCGTGGGGAGCGCCCAGTCCTCCAAACTGCAGATGGGGTGTTGGGTGCCCAAGGCTCACAGGTTTAGTCTGAGGTGTTTCAGGCTTGTTACGTTACGTCATGTTCAGCCTAACCCCTGTCCAGCACCTACGCTGGGCACCTAAAGGGATAAGGCTGCAGGTCGTCCTTCGGAGGGTGTTAGGGGAAGTCTAAGGTGGATCCAAGGAGCGAGCTTCATCCAAATGAAATGAAATGTTCCACTAAATAGCAGATCAATACAAAAAGTGATAAATAATTGAGGATAAATTCAAATTATACTGCGATGTAATATTATTACTATTTTTATACACTCATATATTATTTGACCATGGATGGCCAAACCTTTGCATAAGACTTTAACAGGCTGCAGGAACAGCATTTCCTCCATGAGCCCATTAAATCGAGTAATCTGAATAAACATAAGGCATTAACATTAACACCACAAACCAGGTCCGGTTAATGACACCAGATGCACAGACCCACACAGACACACTGAGTGAAAAGAGCACACAAACTGTGTTCTATTCAAAGCCACAACCACACAAGAGCTTATTGGTTTTCGCCAGATTGTTTAATCTGATTGGGCGATCCCGGCTTGTATACAGCTTTTTGATAGGACAGACAGTTTTCGCTTAGCTACAGGCGGTTTTTGAAATTTTTTCCCCATAGGAATGAATGGGGTGCAAAAGTTTTTGGGCCCTCTTTGTACCACAATGATACCAATACACTAATAACATCCCACTGACCACATGGGCTTCCTACCACAGCAACCACTTAACAATCACCTGACACATCATAGCAACCATCTGGCAACCATTTAGGAACACCATAGCAACCACTTGGGGCACCTTAGCAACCACCTAGCAACCATGTATGATAGCTTAGCAACTGCCTAGCAACCACCTAGCAACACCATAACAACCACCTGGGATACCTTAGCAACCACTTAGCAATCACCTAGCAACCAGCTTAGATTTCTTAGCAACCACCTACCAACACTACAGCTACCACCTGGGCCATCATAGCAACCAACTCGCAAACACTTAGCAACACCATAGCATCCTTTAGCAACACCATAGCAACCACATTGTATAAACTACCAACACCATAGCAAGCACCTGGCAAACCATGGCAACCATGTAGCAATGACTTAACGACAACATAGCCCTTACCTACCAAAACTGTTGCACCTTATTGACCATGTAGCAAGAGCCTAGCAACTGGAATCCACTTTATTTGCGCAAACATTTCAAGGTCCTGGAGTGGCCTAGCCAGTCTCCAGACTTCAACCCCATAAAAAATTTGTGGAGGGAGTTGAAAGTCTGTGTTTTTCCAAAACATCACTGCTCTAGAGGAGATCTGTATGGATGAATGGACCAAAATACCAGCTACAGTGTGTGCCAACCTGGTGAAGACTTACAGGAAACGTTTGACTTCGGTCATTGCCAACAAAGGTTATGTTACAAAGTATTGAGTTGAACTTTTGTTATTGACCAAATACTTATTTTCCACCATAATTTACAATTAAATTCTTTAGAAATCTTACAATGTGATTTCCTGGATTTTATTTTTCTCATTTTGTCTCTCATAGTTGAAGTGTACCTATGATGAAAATTACAGACCTCTCTCATCTTTCTAAGTCAGAGAACCTGCACAATCAGTGGCTGACTAAATACATTTTTGCCCCACTGTATGTGGTGGAGTAATACTTGAAGAGCTTCAGTCAGAGTGCCATTATCGTGTAATATTGGCACTCCTAGAATGTCTCTCAGCCAATCAGATTACGGGTTCAGTACTAACTGTGGTGTAATGGATAGTAAGATTCAGGAGCTATAAATATTCATCAGCTGAGCTGCAACAGATCTGAAGGATCAGAACTTATTGCTTAGGATGAACTATACTGCTTTAGTTTAGATCATTTAAACGTAATTAGTAGGACTTTATAGTTAACGCAGAACTTTAACAGGCAGCCGGCGTTAACTGAATAAGATGATCTTTCTTTCTTGTCCTTGTTAACATACAGGCTGCAGCATCCGCCCTATCTAAAGCTTATTTAAAAACTGCAGGTGAGTGCATTCAATTATAATTGTGATTTATTCCACTGTGCAGTTATATAAAAATTAATTAACACCTCCTTACAAAGCAGAATCAAGGATTCAGCTGCGCTGGTCCATGGAATAAATTATATTAGCAACACAATTACATTCTTCTAAACGGATATGAAACCTGACAGTATGAAGTCGTGTTAGATGGTTCTCATAGAGTAACTTTTCTAAGCATATTACTTCTAAAAAAAGATATTTTACACAATCCTGAGAAACTAGAAGATGGTTTTATAGCCTTGAGATGAATATTGTCATGTATTACTATCTAACACAAAGTCTCTATCCTTTGCTGTTAAAATCTTGTTTTGTGTGTTTATGTAAATCTGTTGTTTGAGTTGTCATGTTGATGAATTGACGCCACTCCGAGCCCATCACTGGCTCCTGGTTCCAGTCCAGCAAAGTTATTGGCTGAATACTGGCAATTTTAGGCATGACAAATATGAAACGGCTCCAAATTAGACCCTGGTGCAATAAGACTCAGTCCCACTGAGATTACAGTAAAGAATAATAAACTGTGTTTTGCATTTACTCATTTAGTAATTTAGCAGATGTCCTTATCCGGAGCGACTTTCAACTGATATGCTCTTACCGTACAAGCAATTGTGGGTTAAGGGTCTTTCTTGGACCAAACAGTGGCAGTTTGGCAGTGGTGGGATTTGAACACTGGACCACCAGCCCCATTAGAGTTTGTAACGCTTATAGAAAAGATCCCCAAACTGCACCAAATCAATCCTGCTGCTGAATTTAGTGTCAAACACTCCAACAATGTTTGCTCCAATATTACCTGAATCTCTGATTCCACTGTGTTTATTTTAGGTTGGTTTCCAAGGATGCACATCAGGCTGGAAAACATTACAAAACCATCTCTAAAGAGTCTGGACTCCACACAGGGATTTTAAGATCACTGATACTTGGTTTGTCCAACAAAGAGCGTATTATAGGGTGCAATAGTCATAACGGACACAAAGGAACCCAGGGTAACCACTAAGCAACAAAAGGTTTCTCTCACATTGGTTACTGTTCATGAGTCCACTATCAGGAGAACACTGAGCAACAAAGGTGTGCATGGCAGGCTTAGAAGGAGAAAGTCACTGCTTTGGAATAAGAACACGACTGCCCATCTCATGGCACATGGACACTCCAGAAGGATATTGTGTAAAAGGGTTCTGTTTATCTACTTTTAGAACTTGGGAGAAATTCTGATGATGTCTTAGCTCATATTTATGCCGAAATCTAGGAAATTCCAGTGGGTTCAGAAACTTTCAATCTGTAAACATATAAAGTTATTTTTGCTTTGGTTAATTTGGTAACTTCTGGATCCTGCTGAAGCCTTTTCATTCACTATTCGGCCACAAGTATGTGGACACCCTTCCCAATGAATGCTCTCTAGTTATTTCGGTCCAGATTCACTGGTAACAGCTTCATAATTTGATCTGAACAGCTACAGAATCTCTATAGAGTCACAGTAGCTGTAGAATAGGTTTTACCAAACACCTCAGTGACTCACAAAGTGGCACTTTCATAGGTTTCCACCTCCACAGCAAGGCAGTTCATCAACTTTCTGCCCCGATTAAGAACGCAGTTGGCTTGCAAACAGCCCTGGCCTCAACTCAATCAGTCACTTTTGGGATGAACTGGAAAGCCAAATGTGAGCTAGGGTTTATTGTTCAACATCAGTCACAGTTATGTTCCCAAACCTAGAGGAAAGCTTTCAGAGAAACTCCATTCTAATGCTCCTGTATTTCATTGCAGTTTTTGTGGGTCTACAAACGTTTGACTGTATACTTCATACTATATACTAACAACAGTATGAAAAAAAGTGTCATTAGAACTAATAAAAAGGTAAAAAAACTAAATAATAATGTAATGTCAACAGATGATTATAATCATGATTTGGTACAAAAGCGGTACTACAAAAGGCTGAGTCTTTGAGGAGTAAAGATGATCAGAGGATCTCTAGTTAATCAACAAATGTGTAGAAAATGATTGAAATGTTTAAAAACAACGTTCCTCAAAGAAAGAGTGGAAGGGATTTCCATGTTTCTCCCTCTACAGTGAATAATATCATTAAACGATTCAGAATCTGGAGAAATTTCAAAACTGAAGATGGGTGATCTCCGCTCCCTCAGACGGCACTGCATCAAAAACTGTCATTCATCAATGGCTGATAGAACCACATGGGCAAGGGATTACTTTACCAAACCTTTTTCAAGTTCTACAATATAGAGTTACATTCACAAATGCCACTTAAAACATTACTGTACAAAAAGAAAAGCCTTATGTTATAACCATGTCCAGAAGTGGCGTCGTTTTCTCTGAGCTCGGAGGCATCTGGGATGGACCATCATGCAGTGGAACCGAGGATTGTGCTCAGACCAATCAGTATAGCAGATCTTTTTTTAAGACCATCCAGACTGTTATGAGGAACAAGTCCAAAAGCCAGGCTCTGTCATGTTATGGGGTCGGGTCAGGGCCCTTGGTAAAGATCATTTACACTTCTGTGATGCAGCATTAATGCAGAAAAGTACACTGAGATTTTAGAGCAACATAAGCTGCCTTCAAGACAACATGTTTTCCATGCCTTTTTCAACAAGACAATGTAAAACCACATGCCACATTTCAAGATCACACTGTATTCATTTTGGAAGGCCTTTGAACCAGGAATAAGGTACTAGACTACTGACCAAAAGGTCTAGAGTTCAAATCCCAGCACAGCCAAGCTGCAACCAATTGCTTGGATTGTACCCTATAAAACTGTATCAATAGCAGCTCGCTCTGGATAAGGGCATCTGCTAAATGCTGTAAATGTAAATACAACTACTTGACCTTTCAACTGAAATGTGCATTACTCTAAAAAAAAAAATAAAAAACCATCCTTCCTTCTTCTTCTGTGCCTTGCTGGTAAGCTGACAGTGATACATGGACGAATTAGTTGCACAAAGCACATTTTTCTTTCTGAACTGCATTTTAATGAATGACTGTGCAAGACAATGCAAACAATGTTAGTCATAATTAATCAGACAAGAAGCACTCTGACAATACAAATGATGCTACCAAACATAGCTCATAGATCATACACAGACATGACAATTAAACAGCAAATAAAACTGTTTCAAAAAGCTGTTTGAATTAATGCAACTATAAAGGAAAAATAAAGAGTGTAGATTATAAGTGATGATTCCAGCAACAACTAAAATAGCCCTCAAAGCAGACTTGACCACTAATTTAATCTTCTTAATACCGTCTTCATCGGGCTGGATCTATTAATTGATGGTACGAATTAAAGTAGTGTGGTAATATGCAACATATTGCATATTCTTACCACGACATAAATCAGTACAAGATACTGAAAACAAAGGTTCACATACTTTTGCCACTCACTAATAAGTAACATTGGATCGTTTTCCAGTCAAGTACAATATTTTTGTATCTTTTCTTTAACTGAGTTCTCTTTATCTACTTTTAAGACTTGTGTGAAAATCTGCTGTTTTTTTAGCTCATATTTATGCAAGTACTGAACTGTATACCAAAAGGTCCAGGGTTCAAATCCCGGCTCTGCCATGGTGCCACTGTCTGGTCCTTGAGCAAGACCCTTAACCCACAATTGTTTGGACGGTAAAATCGTATCTGTTGTAAGTCGCTCCGGATAAGGGCGTCTGCTAACTGACTAAATGAGTAAATGCAAAACACAGTTTGTTTTTATTCTTCTTTACTGTAATCTCAGTGGGAGCCTGAAATATCTATTAAATATTAAATGCAGAAAAAATCAGTTTCTTCCCGCGCCAGTGTCTAATTTGGAGCAATTTCATGTTTGTCATGCCTAAAATTGCTAATGTTCAGCCAACAACTTTGCTGGACTGGAACCAGGAGCCAGTGATGGGCTCGGAGTGGCGTCAATTCATCAACATGACAACTCAAACAACAGATTTACATAAACACACAAAACAAGATTTTAGCAGGTAAAGGATGTTTTTTTAAGTAGAGACTTGGTGTTAGACTGTAATGCTTAATAATATTAATACTGCATCTAGCTTATAAAATCACCACTTATGAATGTGTTCTTCGGGGATAGACACTGGACCTCCATGACCCAGACTCGGAAAATGATCCTGTATTATATATCTGTGAGTGGCAAAAGTATGTGAGCCTCTGCTTTCAGTATCTGGTGTGACCCCCCTGTGCAGCAATAACTGCAGCTAAATGTTTCCTGTAGCTGTTGATCAGTCCTGCACACCGGCTTGGAGGAATTTTAGCCCATTCCTCCGTACAGAACAGCTTCAGCTCTGGGATGTTGGTGGGTTTCCTCACATTAGCTGCTCACTTCAGGTCCTTCCACAACATTTCCATTGGCTTAATGTCATTACTTTTGACTTGGACATTCCAAAACAGAATTTTAGTCTCTGTAAACCATTACCTTTGGGTAGACAGGCTTGTGTTCTTAGGGTCGTTTGTCGTTGCTGGTCATACCCACCTTCTCTGAGATTCAGTTCATGGACAGATGTCCTGACATTTTCCTTTTGAATTCTCTGATATCATTCAGAATTCATTGTTCCATCAATGATGGCAAGCCATCCTGCCCAGATGCAGCAAAACAGGCCCAAACCATGATACTACCACCACCATGTTTCACAGATGAGATCAGGTTCTTATGCTGGAATGCTCTTGGAGTGATCTTTGTTGGCCGACCACTCCTGGGGAGGGTAACAATGGTCTTGAATTTCCTCCATTTGTACACAATCTGTCTGACTGTGGATTGATGGAGTCCAAATTCTTTAGAGATGGTTTTGTAACCTTTTTCAGCCTGATGAGCATCAACAACTCTTTTTCTGAGCTCCTCAGAAATCCCCTTTGTTCGTGCCATGATACACTTCCACAACTCTCTAATATGTAATTTTCCTCAATAAATAATTGACCAAGTATAATATTTTTATCTCATTTGTTTAACTGGGTTCTCTTTTATCTACTTTTAGGACTTGTGTGAAAATCTGATGATGTTTTAGG
Organism: Ancistrus triradiatus; assembly: GCA_025084515.1. NCBI lineage: Eukaryota > Metazoa > Chordata > Actinopteri > Siluriformes > Loricariidae > Ancistrus > Ancistrus triradiatus. Next base: position 20,217 of record JAJAGP010005558.1, read on the forward strand.
TCATGTTTATGAAGTTAAATAGCAACTTCTAAAGGGTTCACAAACTTTCAAGCACCATACTTCCAGTAATCTTCTGGATTGTTCATGTCATACTGACACATGTTCTTTTTAGAGAGCAGTGGCTTTCTCCTTGCAGCCCTGCCATGCACACCATTGTTGTTCAGTGTTCTTCTGATGGTGGACTCATGAACATTAACATTAGCCAATGTGAGAGAGGCCTTCAGGTGCTTAGAAGATACCCTGGGGTCCTTTGTGACTTCGCCAACTATTACACGCTTTGCTCTTGGAGTGATCTTTGTTGGTCGACTGAGTAACAGTGGTCTTGAATTCTTGCATTTGGACACGATCTGTCTGAGTGTGGATTGGTGGAGTCCACAAGTCTTTTATAGAGGATGAATTACTTAATCTAAGGCATGTCTTTGGATTGTGGGAGGAAACCAGAGTACCCAGGGTAAGCCTAGACAGACATGGGAAGAACATACAAACTCCACACCAGCAGAGTCTGAGGTTGAGATCAAATGGGATCACTGAGGATGTTTTGCACATGGATTCAGGTATTGGTGCATCATTACAAAAGCACATAACAAAAATAAACTGGCACCTTTATGTGCCAGAATCAAGAACAGTTGGTTATTCAAGCGTGGACAAAGTGCCTAATAAAACTCGTTACTCCCTATTATGCACTTCTGTTGGTTTATAAAACCCTTGCAAACAGCTCATTGTTACGTTCTTGTCGGAATCTCTTCATTTTAATCATTGCATGCCGGTCTGTTCTGCCAGCTGACTCACCACATGCATTATTCACATGCTATGTTTTCCTCAATTCACTGACTTTGCTTCTCCGTGGCATCATTTCAACGTGACCTGCTACGCCCAGCCAGGTCACGAACAAAATAACAATCTGTTAGCGCCTTTGAGTCTTTCCTGTGATTTAAATTCTGCTTAATATTGTATCACTGGCTGGAAATAAAGAGCTTCAGTTGAGCTGAACTTGTACTAATCTCAGTCTGAGTGAAACAAAGTCTAGCTATAAGGCATTGCACCCTTTTTGAAATATACATCAGAGCAATCGCTGCTTTATATGGTGGAATACATCGGTACTACAAAAAATACAGGCAACTCTGTGGCTTAGTTCATTCCAAGAGGAAGATATAGTCCAGTGGATTTAGCCTTTCCAAAACAGTGGTACCGCAACGTGGTCAAATTTAAAGGAAGAGTCCATTTTATATTGTTTAACATATATTTCTTTGGGAAGTAATTTGTGCTTAAAGAGATGATTTTATGCTTTACATGTACAGTACTGCGCAAAAGTCTTAGACCATCAATAGATGTGTTGTTTTAGCAATGGTACAGCAACCATATATAATTATTTCTCAGTTTCCTTATTGAAATACAAGCAGAAAATACATTTAAAAAAATGCATCTTTCCAAAACAAAATAGTTTCTGCCGGTTTCTTGGCTGCTCCACTTCCAAAAAGGCCCTTCCTGATCTGGCTCCTTTGGATGCTACTATTGCAAAAGTGTAAGAAAAGGTCACTCTAAATACATATCACTCTAGCCAATAGAAGATGTTTGTCTGATTTTTGTCAGTTTTTACTACTGTTTACACATTTCCTGTATTTTCTGGTTGCAATCTCATAAGTAGACTGAGAAATTATTATACTATATACAGTGTTGCTTAAAGGTTTGTGAGCCCTGTAGAATTTTCTATATTTCTGCATAAATATGACCTAAAACATCATCAGATTTTCACACAAGTCCTAAAAGTAGATAAAGAGAACCCAGTTAAACAAATGAGACAAACATATTATACTTGGTCATTTATTTATTGAGGAAAATGATCCAATATTACATATTAGTGAGTGGCAAAAGTATGTGAACCTTTGCTTTCAGTATCTGTGTGACCCCCCGCCTGTGCAGCAAATAACTGCGCTAAACGTTTTCCTGTAGCTGTTGATCAGTCTGGCACACGCTTGGGGGATTTACCGAGTCCTCCTGTACAGAACAGCTTCAACCTCTGGATGGCTGGTGGTTTCCTCCTCACATTAGCTTGCCTCACGTTCACATGTCCTTTCACACATTTTCAGGTCAGGACTTTTGACTTGAAAATTCCAAAACATGAAACTTTTATTATTCTGCTGTACACCATTTCTTTGGTAGAACGGCTTTGTGTGCCCTTAGGGTCGTTGTCTTGCTGCATGACCCACCTTCTCTGAAGTTCAAATCATGGAAACAGATGTCCTGACATTTTCCTTTTAGAAATCTCTGATATCATTCAGTAAATTTCAATAGGTCCATCATATGATTGAGAGCGTGTGTGGTCCCCAGGATTCTTGCAAACGGCGCCAAACCATGATACCAGCCATCACCATTGTTTCACAGACATGGGGATAAGGTTCTTTATGCTGGAATGCAGTGTTTTCGTTTTTCCTGTTCTTTCCTCCAACATAAACGTTTTTCTTTGTTAAACCAGAAAGTTTCTCTTTGGTTCTCAGCTGTGCCTACAAAACTTCTCAATAGCCTTCTGGCTCGTCGCCACGTGAGCTTTAGCAAACGGCAGACGAGCCAAGCCAATGTTCTTTTTGGAGAGCAGTTGGGCTTTTCCCCTCCTTGTCAAACCCTGCCATGCATACCATTGTTTTTGTTCAGTGTTCTTCTGTGTGACTCAATGAACATTAACATTAGCCACATGGAGGAGAGCTCTTCAGTTCTTAGAAGTTTTCCCTGGGTCCTTTTGAGACCTCATCCAACCTATTACATACTAACAAACTACACCCTTGCTCTTGAGTGATCTTTTCTGTCGACTCAGGCTCCCTGGGCGGGTTAACAATGTTCCTTGATTGAATTTCTTCCTCCATTTTGGAACACAATCTGGGTCTGAACACTGTGGATTGGGAGTTTCCAAACTCTTTAGAAGATGGTTTTGTAACTTTTTCTTTTTCCAGCCTGATGAGCATCAACAACTCTTTTTCTGAGCTCCTCAGAAATCTCCTTTGTTCGTACCATGATACACTTCCACAAATGTGTGTTGTGAAAAGCAGACTTTGATAGATCCCTGTTCTTTAAATAAAACAGGGTGCCCACTCACACCTGATCGGCATCCCATTGATATAAAACACCTGACTCTAATTTCACCTTCACATTTAATACTAATCTTAGAGGTTCACATACTTTTGCCACTCACTAATATGTAATATTGGATCATTTTCCTCAATAAATAAATGACCAAGTATAATATTTTTGTCTCATTTGTTTAACTTGGTTCTCTTTATCTACTTTTAGGACTTGTGTGAAAATCGGATGATGTTTTAGGTCATATTTATGCAGAAATATAGAAAATTCTAAAGGGTTCACAAACTTTCAAGCACCACTGTATATGATTTCTTCCACATCTTGCTCTATAAATGTCAGACACCTTTACTGAGAGTAACTTACACTATATAGGCAAAAAAAGGATTAAGGACTTTGCTCCAGGATCCAACAGGGGCAGCTTGGTGTTGGATTGATTTGAACCCTCAACCGTCTGGTTAATTTTCCAGTTCAGTACCCCAGAGGGATAAAACAATGGTGTAATTGTTTCTCTCAGGTTTCCGGTGACCCTTTTGTGTTATAATATTTCTTTAACCTTTTTAAAGGGGATTTAGACAGGTGTGTGCTAACAGGTGGAAAATGTTCAAACGCTAGGGCTCTAAGGATTAAAAACTACCCATTATAGCTGTGTCCCTCCATTTGGAAAGTACTTTCCTTTGCCCTCCTTCCTCTCGTCACGTACGGGATAATGCGACGCATTTCAGCAAGCGTCTACCGGGACCCGAGCAGCCTGTCGTAAAGCAGGGCCAAATTATTTAACACCACTTTCCAATGTTGCATTCCCATGCAGCATTTATGAACTCACACGGCTCCATCCCGACATAACTCATCTGCTTTTATGCGTCCGTCCCTTCGCTTTCTCGCCGCGTGAAGAAGATGAGGATTTAATGGATGACAGACGAAATGTGGAGGCTGACACAATAACGTCGCTGCAGCACATCAGCCTAAATCATCTTTACAGCCGTCCCAATAAAAACCGTCACGCGCCCTTAAAAACACAAACACAATTACCACTGGCGCACACTTTTTATTTCCATCAAATTCATTTCGGGGGAACACGCTATACCTTGATTACTTAAAAAAAAAAAAAAAAAAGAACCCGAGCACTGTGTCTTCACAATCGTCCTAACGTAATAAGTCAAACTATTTCTTACACAAACACCTACAGCCCCCTGAAGGGCGAATGCATTTTATTGTTGTAATTCATTTCTTCCCCCAGCGCACGACTAAAAGTGCAACATGACACCTCTACTTGTTTTAATAAAAGACCCACGTTAATTTAGACCAACGCAGCCAGACGAAATAAAATGAGAAGCAGTTCAGAGCTCTCCTGTGGCTCAAATTGGAGAATGAAAGAGAAGCGACATGAAGGAAAGCAAGGCCTGTCCTGAATGTCAATAAGCAATGGATATGATGCTCGTAAACTCATTATTAGGTTGCTTCTCTAGAGCACTGCTACACAATCTTAAAATGCTCTCCTACGGATCAGGGCGAAGCCCACAGAATTAAAAACTAATTTATTATGGCTTGCAGTCGTACTGATATTGGATTTGGGTACAGCCAAGCAAAAGACTTGAGGGAGACCAGGAGGGATGTGAGGGCTTGGGGAAAGTTTACAAGTCAAGGTAGGGTCTGGTGACAAGGGGGAGTGAGACCCCCCAGGAGTAAAGACACCTCACTACACCATGTGCAAGAGGAAATGGTGAATAGGACTTGTGGTAGAACTGAACTTACGTTCACAAATGCCACTTAAAACGTTACTGTACAAAAAGAAGCCTTGTGTTATAACCATGTCCAGAAGTGGTGTCGACCCCTCTGGGGTCGGAGGCATCTGGGATGGACCATCACACAGTAGTACCAGGTATTGTGCTCAGACCAATCAGTAGAGCAGATCTTTTTTGGGAACATCCAGACTGTTATGAGGAACAAGTCCAAAAGCCAGGCTCTGTCATGGTATGGGGTCGGGTCAGGGCCCTTGGTGAAGGTCATCTACACTTCTGTGATGCAGCATTAATGCAGAAAAGTACTCTGAGATTTTAGAGCAACATAAGCTGCCTTCAAGACGACATCTTTACCAGGGACGTCCACGCATTTATCAACAAGCCAAATCAGAAAACGTTAGGACTGAAACATGGAAACATTGAAAAACATTGTTTTTAAAGATTTCAATCATTTTCTCATGCATTTGTTGATAAACTGGAGATCCTCTGATCATCTTTCTTCCTCAAAGACTCAGCCTTCAATGGTGCTGCTTTTGTACCAAATCATGATTAGAATCACCTGCTGAAATCACCTTTAGTTTTTTTACCTCATTACTAGCCCTAAATTGCCTGAGTATTTACATTTTTAGAATGGGTTGCAGGCCTGAAATGCTCAAATGGATGTTTATTAACCAATGACATTAAGTTGACCAGAAGAGAAAGCCCGATAACATAGCTCAGTTTCATACTGTCTGTAGTTGAATAAAAGTCAAATTAAATGTAAGAAACATTTTTTGTTGTTTTTTTTTTTTTTTTGCATACTGATCCAACATTTTCTGATTTGGGGTTGTAAAAAGTTTTCATGTAAGCTCACGGAGGAAGTGGCCCCAGAGAATTAGGGGCATCACTGTTTAAAAGGTACTAAAGGTTTGAACAGGAGGTTGAGGGTTCAAGACTCAGCACTTCCAGCACTTCAGGACTTTTTGGACCGTTTAATAAGGCTCTTAAGTGCAAGTTACTTCTTGGTAAAACTCTTCTGCAAACACTGTTTTTTCTCCAAACTGTGTGTCCCTATAAACCTCCAGCCATGAATGAGCTGGTCTCGGAGCAGATGTGTGATTGTTATTGCCTTGGTTGGTAATGTCCTAGAACGGTGCTTGATGTCCTTGATGCTGATCCTTTGGTGGCCTAGTGCCCTTTATAGCCACTTTCACAACGCGCTGTTACCCTCAGTTTGATGACAATGAATAGGGGAATAGGGAAGGAGGACAGATGTTGAGACACAAGCAATAACCAAAATCCAAGAGATCGGCATGACAGTTTACTAGGATGAGACCCAGTACAATTCTCAGAAAAATAGCGAGTACATGCTGATTAAATGGCTACATGCAGTCACTGCAGTGTTGTAACATTAACATCAATTTTTACTTAGAGACTGCTTCAGGTAATTAGCTATTTCACCTTGGGTTTTTCTTCAGCTTTTCAGCATTGCACAGTATGCCTGTGGTATGGTGTTTGCTGGATGCCCACATAAAGCCACTGTCCCATTAGAAATTATGTTCATTTCAATTGCTTAAATCATAATATTGTATCAGTTGTAAGCCTTTACAGTTGTCACATTAGCTGCTCGCTTCAGGTCCTTCAACAACATTTCCATTGGATTAAGGTCAGGACTTTGACTTGGCCATTCCAGAACATGAACTTTAGTCTTCTGTAACCATTCTTTGGTAGAACGACTTGTGTGCTTAGGGTCGTTGTCTTGCTGCATGACCCACCTTCTCTTGAGATTCAGTTCATGGACAGATGTCCTGACATTTTCCTTTCGAATTCTCTGATATAATTCAGAATTCATTGTGGCCACATGTTCTTTTTGGAGAGCAGTGGCTTGCTCCTTGCTACATGACCATGCACACCATTACTGTTCAGTGTTCTCCTGATGGTGGACTCATGAACATTAGCATTAACCTAGGATGTAGTTGCTTGGAAGTTCCCCTGGGTCCCTTTGTGACCTTGAGGACTATTAAACACCTTGATCTTGGAGTGATCTTTGTTGGTCGACCACTCCTGGGGAGGGTAACAATGGTCTTGAATTTCCTCCATTTGTACACAATCTGTCTGACTGTGCATTGGTGGAGTCCAAACTCTTTAGAGATGGTTCTGTAACCTTTTCCAGCCTGATGAGCATCAACGACTCTTTCTCTAAACTCTTTCTCCATGTTAGACTTTCACAAACATGTTATGAAAATCAGACTTTGATAGAGCTTTGTTCTTTAAATGTAACAGACTCTCACTCAGATTTGATTGAAAGTGCTAATCCATACTTTTACCACTCACTAATATGTAATATTGATCATTTTCATTAATAAATGAATGACCAAGTATAAAATTGTTATCTCTTTTTAGGACTTGTGTTAAAATCAGATGAGGTTTTAACTTTATAAAACTTTCACAAACTTTCAAGGACCATTGTATGCTGGTCCATAAACCTGGAACAGGCAATTATTCAATTTCTGAAAGTGGGTAGAAGCAACACCATGTCAAGCTCTGTGGACCTTGAAAAACAAGCTTTCCTTTGGTTTCATGCCAAGGGTGATGGTGCTGCCAGTTATACTTCTCTTCTAAAGAGCAGGAAAATCTGGCGAATAGCATGCTCATGCTTTGGAGTATGCTGTCAGGGTCCTTATGAACTCTGTAGCTGCTTCCTCTGCATTAGATCCACACGACCCTCCTAAACCAGTCCATTAGCTCCACAGCTAAAATTAATTCCAACTGGGATCATTCTGATCTATCAGACTGAGCTCAGCATGAGGCACAATAAATCTTCCCCCACACCCAACACCCCCAGGGTGGTGCTTCTCTGTGTGTCTATGCCACTAACCGTGGTGCAACTTTCACCTGCCTGCGTTTTCTCATCATTGTTTCAGTGATATATAACCGCCTCAGGTGAACTTTTACGAACAACCATGAGTGTGGAGAGATTTCAGAGTGACTGTGAGCCTGCTGGTTTTCTGGTATTTTCATTAATTAGGACGTGGTCCATGTTAACAGACATTTTGCACATAGAGCATTATTTGTGTGCCTTTTTAGAGAGGAGGAACCCCTACAACCCAAAGCCTCCAGGAAGATGTTTCAACTGGGACTGGGACTATGATCCTAAGATATTTCATGTCCTGTCTGGTAAGCTTCATTTCATTTGTTAATAAACATCCATTAATGCATTTCAGGCCAGCATTTTTACTTTGAGGAGTAAAAATGGGCAGAGGATCTCCAGTCTATCAACAAATCTGTGAGAAAGTTTTTGAAAAGTTAAAAACATGTTCCTCAAAGAAAGAGTGGAAGGGATTTCCATATTTCTCCCTCTACAGTGCATAATATCATTAAATGATTCAGAATCTGGAGGAATTTCAGTGCATAAGGGTAAGAGCACAAGCCTAAACTGAAAAGGGATGATCTCCACTCCCTCCGGCGGCACTGCATCAAAAACCGTCATTCATCAATAGCTGATAGAACCACATGGACAAGAGATTACTTTATCAAACCTTTATCAAGCTCTACAATACAGAGTTACATTCACAAATGCCACTTAAAACTTTACTGTACAAAAAAGAAGCCTTATGTTATAACCATGTCCAGAAGAAGCGTCGACTTCTCTGGGCTCGGAGGCATCTGGGATGGACCATCACACAGTGGAACCGGGGATTGTGCTCAGATTGTGCATCAGTATAACAGATCTTTTTTAGGTCAAAGAGGAAAAAAGGACCATCCAGACTGTTATGAGGAACAAGTCCAAAAGCCAGACTCTGTCATGGAATGGGGTCGGGTCAGGGCCCTTGGTAAAGATCATTTACACTCTATGATGCAGCATTAATGCAGAAAAGTACACTGAGATTTTAGAGCAACATAAGTTGCCTTCAAGGTGACATCTTTTCCAGGAACGTCCATGCATTTATCAACAAGACAATACAAAACCACATGCTGCACACATTACAAAGGCATGGCTATAGAGGGTACAGGTACTGGACTGGCCCACCTGCAGTCCTGATCTGTCCCCAATAGAGAGTGTCTGGAGAATTTTGAAATGGAAAATGCGACAACGATGACCCGTACTGTTACACATCTTAAGCGTGTTTGCAGGAAGAATGGAACAAAACAACACCTGAAACACTAAATCACTCTGTATCCTCTGTACCAAAACGTCTTTTAAGTGTTGTGAGAAGGAGAAGGAGTGGTAAATACTTTACCGTCACAAACTAAATGAAGTTGACCAGAACAAGCATGACATACCTCAGGTTCACACTGTCTGCAATGCAATAAAAGTCAAAGTAAATGAAGGAAACACTGCAATTTTTTAAATTTGCATCTTTGCATTGTGCCAAGTTTTTTTCCCCTAGATGTTTCTTTCCCTTACTGCTCTCCTTCAGCACCAGCACTGAGTGTTGTGATGACTGGGCTAGTTCTGAATGCTGCCTGATTTGAATAGATCTCTGGGAGTGTAGATGACATGCCCACACCGCTCTCATTTCCAATCTTCCAATCTTCAGCAGTGCTGAAGAGGCTCCGATCGCATGCCTCTTCAGCGACGCTAAAACAATGTTATTTTTCTGAGTCAGTCCCTGTGAGGCCTTATCTGCTCTCAGCTTGCAGGGGGAAAGTTGTTAATCATTCCGACCACAGACTCGATTCGGTCCCAGAAAACACGCGCTGGCGTTCTTCAAGTAGTTCATCTGCAGAAGCGACATCTGGCCATTCAAATAATCCTGTCCGCCGCCTGAGGGATCGAACTGCAAACGCGGGGATAAACACTTTGATTGTTTTCACTCTTCCTGCTCTCAAATTATTCAGACAGCCTTTAGGGTCTGAGGGCCTGAGAAATTGGTTCAGGCTCGAGCCGATGATACACGACCAAATGGCCTTGTCGATTCTGAGGGATCGGAGTTTCCATTAGAGCCCGCTATATCTGTGACAGCCTTTTCTTGATGAGGATTAAAACAGCTGCTGGAAATGACTGGAGTCGTATATCACTTAAGGTTAATCTTTGGAAAATATCTGAGTCAGGAGTTTATGCCCAACCATGAACTCTGAGATGTTCAAACCCTAAACACTTAGAAACCATGGAAAACTCTGGCTATGCACCAAAGGATTAAAGAAAATGTTTTTGAATAAGCTCCAGAACATTCTTTTCTTTCAAACTCCAGCACCAAGTTTGCAAAACAAACTCAGCAAACTTCTGTTTGAACCCGACTGCATCGGTTGCTTTTCTTTCTATTTGGCTAGACTTTGAGCTTAATCCTCCTGTTTGGTCTCAGCCAGAGCAAGATATATTTCCCATTTAAACCTGGTTACTGTCGAGGTTTATTCCCTGTGTCTCAGGGAGTTTTTCTTTCCTCTGTCCCCTCTGGCTGCTCATTTGTGGTCTAAGCTTGGCTCTTTGTAAAGCTACTTGTTTGTCGCTACTACCTTTGGCAAAAATGATGGAGTCGCCATATTTAGAGGATGTCCGTCCAGTCTTTTACTTTGTGGGAAATAAACAAATCACAGATATGACACCTAACTATTTTTGGTTAATAGCTGTACATTCTGGCTTTAATGATTATATTATGTTCTGTGAAACAGATCAAACAAGAAAACTGTGCAAACACGACTGGAACGACGAAGCCTAAACTGTCCTACACATCACTCCTGTGGTTCTTCAGTTTCAAACACACATTAACCATCACACACTGTAGAACCGAAATATAAACACACACAATGGAATATAAACATCTGTAAGAAAGTGGACTGTGGTGGCCTAGCGGTTAAGGTACTGGACTAAAGCATCTGCTAAATGACATGCATATAAAGGTAAATACATGTCTCTCACTGGCTGCACACAACCAAGAGGGAATGAGTCCACTTAAACACCAATTTCCAGAACAGGCAATGCAGTATACATTTTAAACTTTTAAGTAGATAAATCCAGCACAGCACTACAGTGGTGCTTGAAAGTTTGTGAACCCTTTAGAATTTTCTATGTTTCCGCATAAATATGACCTAAAACATCATCAGATTTTCACACAAGTCCTAAAAGTAGATAAAGAGAACCCAGTTTAACAAATGAGACAAAAATATTATACTTGATCATTTATTCATTGAGGAAAATGATCCAATATTACATATTAGTGAGTGGCAGAAGTATGTGAGCCTCTAGGATTAGCAGTTCATTTGAAGGTGAAATTAGAGTCAGGTGTTTCAATCAATGGGATGACAATCAGATGTGAGGGGGCACCCTGTTTTATTTAAAGAACAGGGATCTATCAAAGTCTGCTCTTCACAACACATGTTTGTGGACGTGTATCATGGCACGAACAAAGGAGATTTCTGAGGAGCTCAGAAATAGGGTTGTTGATGCTCGTCAGGCTGAAAAAGGTTACAAAACCATCTCTAAAGAGTTTGGACTCCACCAATCCACAGTCAGACAGATTGTGTACAAATGGAGGAAATTCAAGACCAGTGTTACCCTCCCCAGGAGTGGTCGACCAACAAAGATCACTCCAAGAGCAAGGCGTGTAATATTTGGCAAAGGACCCCAGGGTAACTTCTAAGCAACTGAAGGCCTCTCTCACATTGGCTAATGTTAATGTTCATGAGTCCACCATCAGAAGAACACTGAACAACAATGGTGTGCATGGCAGGGTTGCAAGGAGAAATTCACTGCTCTCCAAAAAGAACATTGCTGCTCGTCTGCAGTTTGCTGAAGATCACGTGGACGAGCCAGAAGGCTATTGGAAGAATGTTTTGTGGATGGATGAGACCAAATTAGAACTTT